>PVKM010003341.1:0-58303 GCA_004027735.1 Carollia perspicillata
TGAACCCCACCTCTCACTATACATTTGCAGAAATGTATTCTAATCACAAAATATATCAAAGAGATAATTAATAAATTCATTTATATTCTGCTTAGGCACCCAGATCTAAGAGATAAGAGTAAACATTACATGAATGGACTTTTGGAGAAAATTCTACTTTTAAAAAGGAAAAGATTTCTATACTGTTGGATATTTTGTTCAAGTTCTCTCCTGATCTACACACACATAAACAGCACATTGGAATATTCTCATTCACTTTTCATTTACTTGAAAATTTAAATATAAAAAGGAAGAAACTGTTAGCTTGTTCTGAGACTTCAAAGGTTTTTGTAGACAAAGGAGAGAAAACAGTTCACTGTATGTCCAGTCAATAGCTGTGGTAATGATTTTAGTATTATGAAGATACTTCAAGATATGAAGTAAACAATTGTCCTAATTCTCAGTAAACATTATTATTTTTAGATCTCTGCTTCTCAAGTCTTTTTATTGTTAAAAATGTTATCTCTCTTTCCTTTTGAATGCTAGAGTTAATGACTGAGTATTCACATCAGAATTTTCCCCTTTTATGTAGCTTTCTCACACCCCACCGTTCACATCCACTTGAAACACGCATAATTATAAAAGATGAGAGCCCAATTATTATCTCCTCTCTACCCCTATCCTCACAGGTGCCCGGCCACTTCAAGAGTGGGAGCTAATCTCCCGGAAGATGCATTGTCTGTTCAGCTGCCTCATTTGATCAGCTCACGATTGAGTCCCACAAATGTGCTCTATTTAAATGATGCTAATTTCCATTGTTCCTCATTAGTTTATACAGGATTGAGAATATGAAAGAACAAAAGAATGTAGTGTGAAGAAAAATTATTTTTCTCTGACCTTTTGTGTGTGGGTATTCTTTTTTTAAAAAAATTAGCCACTTGTGTATTATTTCCTTTCTCATTCTCTGCTACTGGTCTTTCCCTGCTTTCCTCCCTTATGAAGAGGGAATTAGAAAATCCATGGTCTGAGTGCTGAGGTGGTCTGATATACTTCCAGGTTTTCAGCTCTGCTGGGGATCAGATTGTTATACTCCATCAAGGAGCCTGACATTGGAATGATTATCCCAGAAATTCAAGATAGCTTTGGCATAAGAGAAAACAGAAGGAGTAAAGTCAGAAAATTGTGAGCATGTGCACAAAATTATGTAATGTGTATTTGTGCTCACATATAATAATTACACATTTCCACTAAGTTTTCCTCTTGAAGGTTACTATTGTGTTATTCAAAATCCATTGCCTAGAAAAACTGCAATTTATCCTTCTAACTCACCTTTTTGTTACCATAACACAGAAAAAGAAAAAAAAAAAAACAAGTTGAATACTATCCTTTAGTACCAGAATCAAAATAAAGTGGCTTTGAAGACAAAGCAAGAACTTGTGTCAGAAATTTTTTAATTATAAGTAACTGAAAACTGGACTCCAACTGATTTTTTAAAAAGCAGGAGAGAGAGGGATTTATATGACTAAAAAGTCCAAAGGAATGAGACAAAGATTAATTCAATGGATTGACAATGTCCCCCAAAGAAATTATTTCTTTTCTTCTTTCCTCTAGGTCTTCTCTGGTATCACCAACTGGTTCCCCATAGCTAGTGGGAACTATTTTTTCCTTATTCATATCTAGTAGGAAGAGATAGTTTGTCTCACAGCAGTTATCTCAGAGGATCCAGCAAACTTGTTAACCTAGGCCCCTAGCAAATGTATCTGAGTATCTTATTGGTCCAATTGGTCATGTGTCATGAGCAAATCACATAATCAGGAAAATGGAACCTGAATTTGTATTAGTTGAACCAATCAGGACTCACACATGGAGGTGGAGATGAGGTACATAGGCTATATGGGTTAGATACCAATACCTGAATGCTAAAAATAAAAAAAAAAAAAAACAAGGAAAAGGGTGACTGGATGCTGAGAGGTTCAAAATAGTAGATATTCATCTCAGGACTGAAAATCAGGAGGGTCAGGCAATTCTCAAAACATCACTCACAAAATGGTGAATAGTGATGCAGTAAACATTAATTCAATAACATTAAATATCTAGTAAAATGAGTTTTACAAATGTAAGATGAATTTTTACAAAAGGTGAGTTTTACACATGCACAGTGAATGTATTGTATATATATTTAGTATATATGGTCTGTCTGGAAAAAGTCTAGCCATTGTAATATAATGAGAATGGTTTTTATGACATTGATGTAACCTGGCAGCCAAGGAGAGTGGACTGGAATGTGCATGTGTGAACAGTGATGACTTCACTGTACTAATCAGTGAGGGTGGTAGACACTGTTGAATGAGCATGTGTACTGTGTGGCCATTACATTCAAAATGACTGAGGGAATAGAGCAATGGATCTGCATCACATTTTGCATTAAGCATGAACATTCCTCTGTGGAAACTGTCCAGATGATTCAGAAGGCTGCAGTTATGGGCAACTGGCAGCTTCATCATGACAATGCACCTGCTCATGCATCACATCTTTTGCAGAGGTTTTCAGCAAAACATCGAATCACTCAGGTGATTCAGCCCCCCCCTATAACCCATATTTGATGTCCTGTGACTTCTGACTTTTCACAAAACTAAAATCACCTTTGAAAGCCAAGAGATTTTGACCATTGATGAGATTCAGGAAAATATGATGGGGCAGCTGATGGTGATTGGAAGAACTGTGTGAGGTCCCACGGTGCCTACTTGATGGGGACTGGGACTTGTGTGCAGTGTTTCTTGTATCCTGTATCTTTTTCAATAAATGTCTCTATGGCTGGAGACAAGTATACATATTTGTTTTCTGTATATATGATTTTTTTTGGCCATTAAAAATTTTTTTCTGACTAGGGGGAGACTGCCCCTGCCTGAGATAACCAATTTTTAGAAATAGCAAGGCTATTCCTTTGACATGCAAACTAATTAGTTCAGATCTGTACTTCTTTATCTGGTCCATGCAACTCCAGAGGGCAATATTTATCTGTGTTAATCGTCCCAGGGCCAAGTACCAGCCAACTGGGAACCAGTCCTGCAGAGTCTGCTGAAATTATTCGAACTACACAATTTTAAACTGTTTCCTGTACCCTCCCTTATCTTTCTCACTGAAACCCCAATAACACTCTAGCTCAACTTTCTCAATGCTCCTGTCACCTGACCAAACCTGACACTTCCCCTGACCCTGACTGGCATGTTGTGACCCCTCTTTAGGACCTGTGAGTATAATAAACTGTTTTCCTGAGCCTTTCCCATGTCTCCTCCTGTGGTCATACCTGACTGACCATCACAGAACAGAACAGTGAACTGGCAAGACTGATTTTATATCTCAAAGAGAATGGACATTCCGGCACGAGGGTTGTATGAGTTACATTGTATAGAGTTGTTCGCAAGTAATGTAATGAGGTATCCCTGTGATGAAGACAAGTCTGTGAGTGTGAAATATCCAGGAGGGACTGAGGACAGGAGGGAGGCCTGACAGGGCCGATTGCATAACCCAAAGCTCTAGAGATAGAATTCTGACATGGCACTAGTGATGGTTTTAGTGCAATACAAGGTGTACTTGCTATGTTATAGAGCAGCGATTTTCAATCTTTTTCATCTCATGACACATAAACGAGTTACTAAAATTCTGTGGCACACCAAAAACATATGTGATTTCTTTTGCCAATCTGATGAAAAAATAGGTGTGATTTTGATTCATTCACGCTGGACTGCTCTTGTTGTATTGGCTGTTGTCATTTTTTATTAGATAATCTAAGAGAAAAGAGGTCAGTGCCCCTGACTTAACAGTCAGGTAGTGCATCTTTTCAAAATTCTTGCTGCACACCGGTTGAAAATTTCTGTTACAGAGAAAGTTCCAGACATTGGTGATGTCCAAAGCTGATTTTCTCATTGCAGTATGTAAAATGTGGGAATCTTACTCTGTAAATCTGAAAACACAACTATCACAATCCTCTGTCGTGTTTGAATCAAACTAAAGCCAATTAATTTTTTTGGTAATGACAGAATATGTTTTATACATTAGTACGATTATTCTTTTCCATTTTCCTTCTCTTTCTTTCCCTGACCTTTTTCTACATTTACTTCCATCTCCATTTTTACAACCATAGCCCCTTCAAATTGTTCCTTCTTCCAGAGTTCACACCCAGTAAATTTTTATTACACTTTGAAATCAAGACCTTCACTGCAGCAGGAGCATAAGGACCCGGCTACTTCATTCAATAAAAAAGGAGAAAATGCAATGAGAATACATCACAAACTAATCATTTATGTCATATTGCTACACATTACTATGGAATAGATACTCTAGAAATGGTTACAATTTTCCTGTAAATACAAGGGTGAGCAAAAGTAGGCTTATAGTTGTTCGTATGAATAAAGATATGCAGGTTATGGCTATTAGAATAACTACATGAACTCAAAAAAATGTCACAAGGGGACAGTGTACTTAGGTACGATCTTGTAAGTGCTCAATCTGCCAGCCTCCAGTATTTACACATTGTTACAGTCCACTTGCAATACTCAAGCACACTTTGGCACAGAGTTCTTTATTGTGGTCCATAAAACTGCTTTGCCCACCCCTGTATATTATTTCCCCCAACCCCTTAAAAAATCTCACTAGCGTCAGCTGTCAAGGGGAAGTATACAAAATCTTTCCCTGGAGATCTTAATAAGCCTGAGAACTTCCTAACCTCGAGTTTAGGAGGCCCCTTCCGTCTTTCAGGCCTCTGCTTCTCTCCTGCTCCTTTCTGAATGCTGGCCAACCTCTCTGAGGAATGCTTCCTCCATTCCCATGCTTCTCTTCACCCAGTTAATGGTCCCAGCACATCCTGTGCTTTCCCATTAGAGTACAGTTTGTAAGTAAATTTTGTGTGTAATTAATTGTGTAATGCCTACTCTCCCTGCTAGACAGTCAGACTCATGTGGCCCATGTTCCGTTCTCAGATTCCAGCATGGTACCAGTCATACATGTTCCATAAATGTACACCAAATAAATGAATGCATCACCTGGTAGAAATAAAGTGCTTTTTAAAAAGGAAAAAATATGTTTTTGGAATGTCCAGCACTATGCTATGCTTTTTTATTATGCTCACAGCAACTTAAAGTGATAGATGTCGTTATCTCCATTTGCAGATGAGAAAACCGAACTTTTATAGAGTGTTTAAGGTACTTAAGATCACAGTTAGCAATTACCAAGAATACCTGGCTTCAACTATTAGTGTGTTTTTCCATGGTTTCACTGTCAAAGCGCCTTGTCCGTTCCATCACAGCCTCTGTAACGGTGAAAGCAGAGAATGCAAAATATTATTTTTCCCTCTTAGAAGGAATGGACAGAAAAGAAATCATCCTGATAAAAAGAAATAAGGGATGAGACACTTAAACTAGCGCTGAAAATCTAAAAAGAGGCGCTGCTTCTTTTGGAGCCCTGCTGTTTTATCCCCTGCCTTCACCAGGGATTGGAAGTCAGCATTGAATCCAGATCTTCACAGAGGATACACTTGCATGTAGCAGAAAGTTCAAGGTTCTCTGACGGATGGTGTGCTTATTTCGGCGAAGTCGATGGGACCATTCACTATGTTGACACTCTGGACTCAATCAGAGATTTATTTTTATTTCACGAATGTAATTTTACTGAGATAGCTTTTCTTCTAGTGTTGCCTGTAGAAAGTGTATTACTGAGCTAGGGTCATGGCCATCACTAGGCCTCCCAGCATGAAGCTGGTTTCCACCACGCATGCACATCAACATTCACGGACCCTAGCAGTGCTACTCCAGTGGAGTGTACCAAATTCTCTCTACTTTAGGTCCACTGCAGCCTTTCAAGCAAACAAAAGAATTGATTTGAGAGGGTTTCCTTGTCAGCTGTTTCTCTGAGAATGGGGCCTTTGATAACATCCAGAAAAAAAAAAAAACTGTGCCACCACCCCTGCTTCATTTACATAACTGAGATTGATGAGAAGGGAAAGAAAATGTTTACAGTGCTGGAAGACAGGAATTTTGGGATTAAGTGGGAAGCAAACTGAAATGAACTGTCTGGAGTAATTATGAAGCACATACTTCATATTTTCATTAGGTATTACTATTATACCACACAGGCAAAGGAGCTTTGATCAAACTACAGTTCAGTATATAAATACATGCAAAAACTAGAGGGAAAAGTGTTACTTCATTACATTTCGATAATGCTTTAGGGACATTAAATAAGTAGAAATTTAGTCATTAAGTTTATGTTACACTAGAATAGAACCATGGTCAAAACAAATGAAAAGTGTATCCCCAAAACATGGCCAAAAATTTGATAATCATGGATTAAAAAATAAAAGCCGAGGTGGCAATTTGATACATGATATAAAAAGCCATAACAACATGTATTATTGAAAAATAATATTCTTAAAATAATCTTTACCTAAATTATATGAAATACTTTACCAATTCCCACCTGTTTTTTATATTTTGTTAGGTTTCTAAGATGAAAATGAATGATTTCTCATTATGCCAGGATATCTTTGAGAAAGCCTCACTCATCCTCAGGTAGTCCATAGTTGCGGTCATAGTTTCATTTTCCGTAGTTAGTCCTGTGACCATGAATCACCCACACATCTGGTCCTTCGGAGGCTCTGCTTGGAATAGAGTTGACGGGAGAAAGTGGGTTTCTTCTAGCCCCAGCAATAGGCATTCTCTCTCTTCCTCCAGTGCTACTAAATATTTGCCTTAATCAGTCACTGTATCAAATTGAACTGATTTATTATATTCACTCAATAAATATTCTTTCCACAAATACTTGCTCACTAAGCAAAAGACAATATTTTACTTTCCTAGTGTTGCTAATTCAATGATCACAAACTTGGTGGATGGAGGGAAGTTGTGGAGACCAGAAGCCCAAAGTCAAGGTGTTGGCAGGGTGGTTGCTTCTGGAAGCTGCTTCTCTCCTGGCTTCTGGTGGCTGATGACAATCCCTGGCTCTCCTTATATTGCAGATGCATCACTCCGGTCTCTGCCTCCATCTTCACAATGTTTTTGTCTCTATGTCCTTGCATTTTCTCCATTTTTGTGGCATAGAAAGGCACTCTCAGAGGTTTAGGGTTTAGTCTAAACCAGTATGAACTCATGCCAAACCTTATCTTAATTATGTCTTCCAGGATCTTTCTTCCAAACAAGGTCATATTCCAAATTAGGTCAAGTTAAGTTGTGGGTGAACATGAATTTTTAGGAAATACTATTAAACCCACTACACAGATTAAATTGAATTTGGCTTGAGAAATAATCAGAGCTTTAGAGCTCACAAGTTTAGGACTTGCACAATGTCCTACAGATGTCTAACGCAGTGATTTTCGACCAGTGTGTCACAGCGCACTGGTGTGTCTCGAGAATTTTTAAAACATGCAATACTTGACAATTTAGTCAAGGGCACTGAGCTTGTAATAATGATAGAAGTAAACATAATATGCTAGTCAGGTGGTAGTTGTAGAATACACTTTTCTAACAAACTCAAAGAAGATTCATGTATTAAAATTTCCTTATAAGTATTTTATGGACATCAGCAGTTACAGCTCCTGCTTGACCAAGGAATGACCCTGGGCAAGAAATTGGGTGTGCCACAGAATTTTAGTATTTAGTTTGTGTGCCACGAGATGCAAAATGTTGAAAGTCACTGGTCTAAACCGTATTGTGTGAAGAAAGTTCTGATAGAAGCTCAAGACCAAAAATTTGGCCAAATCCTCAGAGCAGGGTCTTCAGACTGTGTCCAGGAGAATTAGAGGTATTGGAAGAGGCATCTAGGAATACAGGCAGGATGGTTGGAGACCCTCTAGGTAAATCAGACTTGAACTAGAGCAGTTGGCTTTTTTTCTGTTTTTGTATATTGTGGTTCTGTGTAAGAATTCATTTGTAAAAGAGAATCCACTTAAGAAATAATTAAAAATTATGGTCAGGCATTCCATTGCCCTAAACATATTTGTCAAAAGTGCTTTCAAATAGGAAAGCATGTTACAGGTTTAAAAATTGGCGCACAATGAACTCTGTCATCACCTTTCAAGGACCTGAAGGAGTGGTTCAAAGGCTCGTTGAGCTCCAGGAGAAGAGGGGCCTGCAAGTGCAGGTCCAGACCCTAAGGTGCTGCTTGGATGGCTGACCTCTTTTCACCACCATTTTGAAACCAACAGCTTCAAACGGGACTGTAGTTATGGGTCATCAACACATTCTGAGAGTAGAGCAAAGCATTTTCTAAAAGGCTTTTCTCTGATTGGTTAGGGAGTGAATGTCACCAGCTTAGGGTCAGGCCCTTTCATTGGCTTGGTCCTAGTAAAGCAAAGGAGTAGTCAACATAAGTTGACTATTGGGTTGTGAGAAGTAGACTCAGGTGGAGGTTCCTTGGTGGTTATTCAGGGAATTGAGGAAAAGTTCTTTAACTCACATTCAAGCTTCTAAAGTCTTTGACAACTCCAAAGCAGTGAGATTATTGAAGTT
This sequence comes from Carollia perspicillata, assembly GCA_004027735.1. Lineage (NCBI taxonomy): Eukaryota > Metazoa > Chordata > Mammalia > Chiroptera > Phyllostomidae > Carollia > Carollia perspicillata. Next base: position 8,481 of record PVKM010003341.1, read on the forward strand.
ATAGAAGCTTTGTGGACCTTCACATCTGCTTATGAATAACCCCAAACCCTAAGCTAAGCGAATCTATTTAGCTCAATGTAATTATAAATATGAGCTTTTATTATTCAAATGATTTCTTCATGTGCCAGAAAAACCACCTTGCGAAGCTTATTAAGAACCACAGAACAGAAATATTTATTCGTAGACATGACAGATGTCTTAAAGCAAAACCATAATAAAATACCCCACTTCCCCCAAATGGCAGCTTTTTATACTAGATGAAGAATAGGTATTTGACCTTCAAACCAGTACATGTCTAGAAAGAGAAAAAAATGGTGTTTGGCCACTTGTTGCTTCATCTTCATTAGTAGGCTTCTATTTTGGTTGATTTGGGATGCAGATTATGAAGTATTTCTGCTGAGATCATGTGGAGTCCTCTGATGGGTCCTCTCCACACTTCCTCCATCTCCCCACCCCATCATTACTACCAAATAAAGGGTAAATCAAAATTCTACATTCGCTGACATCTTTTCACATCTTAAGGGCATGCTGAACTCTTATTCTGCAGTTTCTAATTCGTTTTGTTGCTTGATTTAATTTTATTTCTGGGGATTAGACTGGAATTCGCAGGGCAAGTACGTACTTTCATCAAAGCATGTCTCTGTTCAGTGGGAGTTTAACCAGGAGCCCTGGTGCCTTGGTCAGGGGACCGTGTGTCAAAGTGATGGCAGAGATAAAGGCTTGTTTAAAAGATCACTTATTCTCTTCAAGGGATAGTCCAGGTAAGTGGTGAAAGGCACAGGCTCTGGGTAAGATTCAGTTGTCATTTACCAGCTGGTTACCTCAGGCAAGGTGCCAGGCTATCTATCAGTCACGAAAATTATATAGGTCAACACGTATAAAGTATCTGGATGTGCACACCTGGCACACTGTGAATATTAGTTATTGAACAAGTCATACAAGAGCTCTTTCCTCATTATCTCCATGATCAATCAATTGGTTAATTTCAGATACTGATATGAAATAAATAAGAAAGGGAAAGGAACAAAGGCCTCGTTGGAGAAAAAGCTTGATATGAAGGGATCAGAAAGCAAAGTATGTAGCTGGAATAAATGACAGAGGGGAGAGGGTAGGAGATTAGGCAAGGGGGGCAGTGAAAACCATATCATGAGGGGCCATCATAAAGAAGTCGGATTTTACCAAATGTAATGAGAATCTACTGGAAATGATGTATGAGATTTATGCTTTATAAAAACCCTTTGTTGTATGGACTATGAGTTGGGCAGGGGCAGAAGCAGAATTCAAAAGGCCAGTTGGGGGCTCGGTGTCACAGAAAGAGTACAGGATCTGGGACTGGAAAACCTGTTTTCCCAGCCAGCGTGGTCATAGGTAAGCTCCCCAAGACTTGCTTCCCTCGTTTAGAGGCATTCAGAGCAATACCTTGCAGGGCTGTGATAAAGATGAAATGAGATAATGTATATAGAAATGGTTGGTGAACTGTCATAATGCACAAACAAGCACCAGTTCTTAAGATCATTTCTTCAGCTACTATCTTATATTGTATTTTTCAATGTATGGTCCTCGTACCATCTGCATCATATCATCTGAGGCACTTATTTAAAGTACCAAGATTTTAGCTCAGACTTCTAACTTTCTCCTCAGTTTTTCTGGGCCTTAATAGTTTTCTTTACCTCTCTGACTCAGTTGCCTAATCTGTAAAATGGGAATGATAATTAGAGCTCCTTTTTATTAGATTTTTAAAAAGCTAGTGAGTAAGTACATATAAGGAGCTTAGAACAGAGATCAACTCACGACGGTAACTACAAAATGAGTGTCAACCATTGTTACTCTCCAGGGAATGTCTGGCTGGGTGCAGATGTTAGCGCTGAACACTGCCATTCGAGACTGGGCCCCCTCACATGCAGGGACACAGTCCTTGTTTGTGAGGTGCTCAGTCTTGTGGAGGTGACAGACATATAAGCAGATCAACACACTGTAATGTAATAATTGGTGCAATAAACATTAAAAGAAAGAACTAGATAATAGAATATGCAAGTTGATGACTTTGGTTTTTAATTTGTATTCCATGCTGATTTCTCTTTCTCTTTTTTTTAAAAATGTAAACTTAGTTTAGTATTCCTTCATTTTCAGAATGGTTACACCTAGCTAACTTCGATGACAGTTAAAATGCCATTTAAATATTTGGTTCTGAGAAACAAGCCTTGGAGAAGAAAAAGGGTTGCAAGAGCCTTACTCCCTTTATTTTTCTCAGAGGCATCTTCCTACTTTGTGTTCCAGTAAGTATTTATATTTATAGCTGACTCAATAAGCTTGCTTTAGCTTTAAAGATTTCACTGCAGTGTGGCTATAGTTATGGAAACATTAGCAAAACCGAAAGTACGAGTATCAAGCTGGGTGTAAGTTGGAGTGTTAGAGAAAAAATCTTTAAGTGTTTTTAACTTGGGTGTGGACTTTTTAATTTGGTATTGACTTTTAAATATGCTATTGAATCTTTAATGTATTCCATGAAATAATTTATTAAGTACCCACAGTGGTAGAAGACATAAAATTCTACATGCTTAGGGTGGGACAAGGACAAGGAGTGCTTTAGGCATTTGACAAGGGAAATAAAAGAGCTTCATGAAAGACGTGGTTTTTGAGCTGGGCCTAGGAGGAAACCTAAGAAAAAAAATGATGAACATATATTATAGTTCTTGATAAGTATAGAGTATCCAACCAAAAATAAATTACTTTTCATTGTAAGACCCATCATAAATGAGAAAACACTTTTGAACTTCTGATCTGCTCCTATATGTATTTCTGGAACTGATTCCTTCATCTTGGACAAACTATATTATATATTATATATTGTTCTATATATAATATAGATTATAAAGTATATTATATATTGTTTGACTTTTTAGGGTTTTGGGGACAATACACATTAGTTTCAAGAGTCAATATCACCTAGTGCAAGATAAATAAACCTCCTTAACCTTCATTTTCTCATTTTCAAAATAATAATAGAACTTGCCTCATGTTTTAAAAATTGATGAGTGCATTGATGATATATTTAGACATAAGATTGCATAAAAGTTGTAGTAAGATTAATCCAGATGGCTTTTGTATTTGAGAGCTGTAACTCAAGAAAAGAAGTAGATGATACATTTAACACAAATGAACAAACCACCAAGGCAAAATTGAATCTCAGGGAAGTAAATGCCTTCCCAGATTTCCACGGAGTGTGTATTCAAGCCAGAAATACAACGAAGAAGGCGTCCCAGTACCTAGCACCAGGATTTCCTTCCAAATGTGGTGACTGGCTATCCAGGTCATTCACCTCCTCACTACCAGTTGATTCTCGAATAGTCTGGTTTCCCTCTAACTCTACTGTGGGAGGCTCTCAGAGGTCGCCAGTGCACTTTGAACTACCAAATCCTCTTTGACCTTGTAGAGCATGTGGCATAATAGATCATTTCCTTCCTACAGTGTCCTCTAAAGTGAGTATTCTTGGCGCGGCACAATGGGACTAAGGTCTAGTTCCTAAAGTTTGGCTCTCCATGTATCACAGGCCTCTTTTTTTGCCCATTTCTGCATTCTTCCTATATTGTGATTGAATCAATAATATTCTCTATACACTCACTTTTAAAAACCTACTGCAAATCTATTTAATAATCAGGAAAAATAAACAATGCTTACACTATAGCAGAAAAACCAGTTTCAATGGACATAAACAGAAAGACATTAACAAAACAAAATCTTAAACTCTAACACATTTCTGCAGAAAACTTTGAACCTGAAATCCTCACTGTTTCACTGTTTTTTTTGTTTTTTTTTTTACAGAGGGAAGCTAATGATTTTTGTAGAGGTGTTTCAACTCTTAGTGCTTGACAGAACCTTTCTCCTTAATAGGATCTCAGTGATAGGAATGGTGTTCTTTCTATATGATTAAGTGCCATACAGAATCAAATTCATGTACTGCAAAATAATGTGTTTAACTACTAGTCTTTCTGGCCTCCTGCTTCAGGATAAACAAGCATACAAAATGAAACATAAGTCCCTTAGACTGACATGGAGGCCAAAAATGTATCTCAGTTCTTTATTTTAGTGTTGCTATTATCCTGCATGTGCCCTACCCAGCAGTGAAACAGCCACTCTCCCTTGCTAAACATGTGTGAAACTTTCCATCTCTTGCTCATACTTCTTGTTCTACCAAGAATGTGACCTTAAGTGCTCTGTTCTTGACGTACTCTGAAATGCTACTTGAAGACTTTCTTGATTTCCTAATGTGATGTGTTTGCTTTTTTAAAGATTTAAGAACTTACGTTTCCTTTAGACTACCTCATTATTGGACTCATCACTCAATATTGTGATTATTGTCTGCATTACACTTTGGTAGGGAAGGCTGCGTTCCCTGAGGACTTACTTATTCTTATTCACTCCCAGCAACTAGCAGATGTGCCAGTGTATATATTATATATGTGTGTGTGATACACACATACACACACTATATATATACTAGCAATAGTTGGGTTGGGTTTGAGTGAAGAACCTTAAAATATATATCTTTGTACAGTATAATAGAAAGGAACCTTATTTGGGAATCAGGATATCTAAATTTTTGCTTTGCCAAATTGAGTGTCTCTGGGCAATCCATTAAGTTCTCTGGTCATTCATGTTAATATGAAGTCTGTCCCTGTTGAGGTGGAAGTGGAGAACGTTAGCAGTTGGGTACGTGGAAGGGCTGGTGACGGTGCCACTGAGGTAGAAAGGGGGACTAGATGTAGCTCCAAAGGCAAATCCTGCCCGCAGATAACCATTGCTCATTACAATATATATACCCCCTCATCTACGGTTTCCCTTTCTGTAGTCTCAGTGACCCTGGTCAACCATGGTCCAAAAATATTAAGTGGAAAGTTCCAGAAAGAAACAGTTCATAGTTTTAAAATTGCATGCCATTCTGAGTAGCACGATGCAATCTCGTGCCATCTGCTCCACCCCACCCAGGATGTGAGTCGTCTCTTCGTCCAACGAATCCATGGTGTACATGCCATCTCTGTTACTAGACTGAGTGTCATGTATCACAGTGCTGTGTTTAAGCAAACTTATTTTACTTAATAATGACTCCAAAATCCTTATTTTATTTAATGACCCCCAAAAGAATAAGGATACTATTAATTTGGATATGCCAAAGAGAAGCCATAAATTGCTCCCTTTAAGTGAAGAGGTATGCATACATAGGGAATACCATCATATATATTATGTGAGGTTTGGTACTATCCATGGTTTCAGGTATCCACTGGGGGTCTTGGACCGTATTCCACTCAAATAAGGGGACACTACTGGATTTGCACTGAGTACTCAGGCTACTAGAGTCAGTATCTCCTTTATAAAAACAAGGGTACTGCACACTCTTCTGCAGGAGACAAAACATTTACACTCTGGGCTCAACCTAATTTTATTTTTCCTAATTTTATATTTATACTTCCTGTCCCTCATGCATTACAGGGAGGTAACAATGTTGTCTACCTTCTAGAGTTCATGTCATGATTAAATGAGGTAATATATAAAAGATTTAATCATTGTTGAGTAGTACATAGAAAATGCTCAATAAAATATTCATTTTTTATTCTTGCATATTAAACTGCATCTGAAAAATATATGAACAGTTTAGATCAAGCATAAGACATATAGCCCAAACTTTACCTGCATTCATGTAAGTACCTACAATTAAATGTGGTTTGTAAAATTTGCATTTGCTCCTGCTTGAGTTACTCTCTGCCTTGTTTGCTAAACTGCATCTCTTTTTTGGCTTGTGGTATCAGTGAACAAATGAACCCCAAGCACTTCCCACCTGCAACCAAAACATTGCTTTATTCCGTAGATTCCCATGGAAAGAAAACCATCAGAGAGCTGGGGAGGGATAGTGGGGGAGGGGAGGGGGAGAAGGAGAATGGGAGGAAGACAGGCTTGCAGTGATACTTCTCCTAGACCTTAGGCAACTTGGGCAGGCATGGCTACTTTATTTCCTTGATAATTTTAATACCACCCATGACTATGTTTGTGCTTTTTTCTGAGCTAACACAAAATATTTAGATTTTTTTTTGTCACTGAGCCTCAAGTATTTATTGGTAGACTAAAAAGACATAAAGCTCCTTATTTACTGTATTTGATTTAAATTTTTTCTGCTTCTGCCTTTGATTTTTTTCTCTTTGTTTCTCCTCTAGCCCACTCTGCACTTCGACCACAGCCATTTAGATTTCTCATTGGTTTCTTGGTTATTTGTTTTATTAGATCTTTGGTTCATGGTCTATGCTGAAATTTGATTCATGAGTCTTCTTTCTTTGTCCCCTCTGATTTCATTCTGTAATAACTCTGTCCCCACTTGTTATTTCCTCAGAAACTCCTGTCTCATTTCTTTCAACGACTTCAATAAGATGTATGGGTATTCCTTCTGTTAGTGTAGGCAGATAGATACTAATAAAGAAGGGAGCACAGTGAATCAGGACTGCTAATCGGGGAGCTGAATCAGACAATAAGCCTGTTTACTGGGGAGCTGCAGCATTCATAGGCTCTCCAAGGGATTGCTGCGTCCTGAGCCGTCCAGAGCTAATCTCCAAAGGGAGAAGGATCTTGTTACTGGCCATTAGCCAGGATTACCAAGGGGAAGACAAAACAATAAAGGGGAAATTCCTCTTCTGGGCTCATGCCCAGTAGAACCCAAGGTGGCCCAGGGGGAGGTAAGCACTTGTGCAGTAAGAACTAAGACGGTGACCAGAGAGGTGGAGCCTCACCTGGGAAAAGAATCAGATTGTTTAGGGGTAGGGTCCAACGCAAGCCTTATGAAGGATTGGGAAAATGACAGATTATTTTGAAAAAGTGCCTGGTCCTTCCCAAGCCTGAGGTAATATACGTCAAGCTTAACAAAGCCCTCTCCGTGTCTCTGTCCCTCTTCCCGTCCCCCTCTATCTCTCTTTCCCTCACACACATACATCTCACCCTGTTCGTCTGTGTGTTCTCTCTCCACAGCAGCCATGCAAACCTAGTCGCCGTGCAGTCAAGAGCTGCCCAGGCTCCAAGAGCAGGCTCTAAGCATGAGCCTGGGTACAACAACTCAGCCACAGCCCGAGTGCAGCCGGGAACAGACTAAGCTAGCCAGACAAGGAACGGGACGGAAGTGGACTGAACTAATGGCCCAGAATTTACGGACACTGGCCTTTGTTGTGGGCCTGATGAAGACAAGGTGGGACTTTTTCCATAGTGGGACAGGTGATAATGAGACATCAGAAATCTGGGCGCAGCCACTTATCTCAGCCTCCCTCAGTAAATCTCACCACTAAGCCTCATCCTCCCATGTGTGGGTCCCCAGAAATGCTTGCCTTGTGACTCCGCGAAAGGACTTCATTTCCACCAGCGACACTTCCATTTCCTCTGATCACCCTTAGGCAGTCATAATGCTTAAATATTTAGCCCCCCTTGACTTCCACTTGCCCATCGCAGTTTAGGTAAGACCGTTACATCGAATGTCCTTCATTGTTTTTCCATTTCTCTTTTCCCTCGTTGTGCTTCTTTGCTCTCGCATACAGTTTCCTCAGAAATGTCTCTGGAATGACTTTCTAAGTTCTGCCTCTATTTCTTTATCTCCTTAGATTTTCTGTTTCACTACTTAATATTTTTTCTTCCTCTTCTGTTTATGGCAACTACTGCTTTTCTCATTTATTCCCCTCTTTTCATTCACTGATAAGCACAATCCTGATTCTTATACAATCTTCCGTTTTAAGGAAGCTGATGAAGAAGTCTTTAAAACTGCAGCTGCTGCAAAATTTCTGCGCACCGTGGTAAGATTGAAGAGAAAGGAGAAATGTTATTAATTGTATACTATATAAAGAATCATTATGGTAAGTTATACATGCAAACTAGAAGGAAGCAAAGTGTTATTGTTTTAAGCAGAACTCTGACCATGGGATTATTAAGGAATAATGGTGAATGCTGGGTTCTCTGAATTTGGGAATGTAGTGGGGTAGAGTCTCACTTGTCAAAATGTGGTCTGTGGACTGGCATCCTTGACATCATCTAGGTACTTGTTAGAACTGCAGAATTTTGGGCTCTACCTCAGATCCATGCAGTCAGAATCTGCATTTTTTAACAGATGTATGCACATTACAAGTTGATGACACTGATGTAGAGGAAAGCATCTTTAAAATTCAGATCAAGTCCAGCTCTTGCACTCCTTAGATAAACTTTGAGGAAGTGACTTGAACTTGTTGAATTTGTTTACTTGCACATGAACTGATACCTGTATTGTAGAGAATAGAAATAAAAAATATATATATATAATTCTTGTAAGCAGTTAATAAACGGTAACAGTTATACTTGTGACATTCTTAAAAGATAAAACAGGGAGGGAATTTTAGTTTCTCTGACTACATTTTAAGTGTGCAGTTAATAAAAGGAGAAAATACCTGTTTCTAAAAATGTTTCACTTTTATCCCTTCCGTCTGAAAGAAAAATTCACATTTGCCAAGCCAGATAGGTGAAAGCTAAATTATTTTGTGAATTATAAATGTATTCATGTGTGAGCAAAAGTTTAAAGTAGTGAATACAAACAAACAAAAAAATGGATTGAATGTTAACCCTTGGTACTATTTCAGGAACTTTCCTTTAGTAACAGGAATAATGACTGGACTTGGTTTTATGTCTCAGTTCACTTGCTCATTAGATAAGCTTGGCCAAGTCACAAAAGCTTTCAGGGCCTCAATTTTCTGTACAACGTGGGAAATAATAATAATTCACAGGGTTGCTTTGAGAATCAAATGAAACTAGTGTGATTAATTTATGTGTTTGTCTTCCCATTTGTCTACCCATTGACGACAGATATTGCCTCTTATATCCCGGGCACCAGAAAAGGTATAGATATCTAAAAATGAAGACATAGTCCTTTTCACAAGGAGCTCAGCTTTCAAAAAAGAATATATGTAAAACCTAACTACCAATAAGTAAATATGTTACCATACTAAACACACAATGCTATTTTACTTGTTTCTCAGGAAAACTGAAGCTTGGAGATGCTAGGTAACTTCCCAGGAGCATTCAGTTAGGCAGTGGCGAACAGAAAATACAGTAACCTCTGCTCTAGAGCAGGTGTTATGCAAAAGTTGGCTGTTGTGATCTCGGCAGCAGGCAAGTCTCTGCTTTTGGAAAATTCTCTTTACACCACTTGGCTTTTATGAGACCTAAATCAATACCTGCTCTCTCTAACCAAAAAAATATCCAACAAGTCTTTTCACTTTTATGAAAAAAAACAAAAACAAAAAAATAAAGTCTCTTTTGCAGTGAGCTTTCTAGAGGCAAGAGCACCCCCAGCAATGTGAGTGGCACTGCCAAGCTCTTTCCCCGGGAGCTACACTCAGCATCTCAGCATCAGGCACAGAACTTTGTGTCTGTGACTAGCTTTGCTTCATCTCGATTTATTGTGTGCATCCATTACCAAGATATGTGCTAAGGTATCAGAACAGCTTAGAAGCGCTCATAAGGGTGTTATGCTTAGCGTAAAACTGAACAAAATCAAGCATACTTGGTATGATTTGGTAGGTTACTATGGGGTGTGGGAACACTTTAAAATTTCCATGTAAATTAATTTAATTGCTTCTTTGCTTCATGGCATTTGGCTTTGGAAATTTTTCATAGGAATGCTCTACTTTCCGATGGGGGGGAACTTGTACTAGATGGCTTTACTGGAAATACCCCTGCTCTGGAGTCTCCTGCTTTTCATCTTTAAAAAAAAATTTTCCTGAGAAATAAATTTATTTTACTTCGTGCTGTTTGTCTTGTACAGATGCCTTCTAACTGGGAACAGGACTGAGAAGTCACCTGTAGAATGTTGAGACTCATTCTCTTTCCATCCCCATAAGAAAAAACCAAACCAAACCTGGGATTATGTTTCATGCTTCTTTTTAACTCTCTGGCAGCCATTGGTCTCTGTTGTTTATGTTTTGTGGATGAATTTATTTTATGTTATTTCACTTTAATGTTTAAGGACATGTATCTTCATGAAAAGAACAAAGGAAGAAAAATAACTTGTAAATTATTATAAGAAAAAATCTCTGCTAAAAGCAGAAAGTTTGTTGACAGATGGCAGAATCAGTTGAAAAGCGAGTACCATATTTACCAAGTCTAACTCATTTAGTAAGCCAAAAAAGTGTTATCTAATTCTATCCCCCCGTGTATGTGTATGTTTTGGAATAAACAGATGCCTAATGAGCAGTGTGTCTAGGGTAGTTTTAGAAGAACCTGGATAAACCCAGGTTCTGATCCAGACTTTGACTTTGACAAATATCACAGTGTGCAAAGTCAAATCTATTGTAAACAAATTTGTCAGAGCAAAAATAGCATTAAAATGCCGTCAAGGCAACAACATTACTTTTTAGAAACAACACACCCCAGAATTCTTGTACCATATACAGTTGCTTTTAAAAATTCTCTACTATTTATATAGTTTTATAACCACTACAAAGTACTATAAAAAGAGGATGCATGCCCTGTCACCATTAGAAAACTTGGATATGTGCCTGACCAGCATAACAAATTTGGATAATATCAACCTTTAAATAAAACAATATAAAACAAAATGGAAATAACTCATCAAGACATACATTTGTTTATATCGTGTAGGACATGACTGAGACACACCTCCCCTCCCTCACCTCTTTCTACCAAAAGCCTAGTTTTCTGAAAGGAAGAAATGCTAATCCGACCACTGTCTTATTTTGAACCATAAACTTTGATACTGGGTATTCAGAGGAAGATGAGTCATGACCCTGTCAAAGCTGAGAGGAATAGATAGGTAAAGTTATGCATACTGGACACATAAAAGGAGCTTAGAATAGACTCAGTGTGAGTTGAGCACATGTATCATGGTTTCTAGAAAGTGAACCTATGGTTATTCTTGACTGTCTCTGAATTTCTTCAAGAAAAATACTGAGAGCGGTGAGTAGCACAGGGTCAGCATGGGTACTACGCAGCCAATACACCTGGAGAGAAAGCCAAGGAATTTCATTCTGTTTTAATAAAAGCATGGGAACATGTTTAAATAATTAAGCAATTAACATCACAATATGTAAACTTCAAAAGAGGAGTATTGTTATGTTAGACATAAAAAAGTCGCAATGATTAAAGAGTCAGTTCACTAAGAATGTACTATAGTCTGAATGTGTCTGCATCTCAACAGAACTTCAAGTTCATGAGGCTAAAAGACAGAAGTAACGTTAAAATGTTTCCCTCAGCAATTAACAGAAAAAGTAGATGGTAAAGCAGAAAAGATATAGATATAACCCGATTGATATTTATATAAATCTACACCTAAAACTTCCGAATGTACATTTTTTCAAATTCATATGGAACGTGTGGTATTTCACTGGGATTTAACTTCCATTTTTGAAACTGATGAGCATAAACACAGTATATATATTTTATATGTTTACTGGCTATTTGGTGCAGATATTATTGGTGCTCTGAACAGACCTCTCTCACCAAGAGAGTACCACTTTGCTTCAGCTGCTGATAACAGCTTACATTTGCCTCTTAGACAACTGCCACTGACAGGTGGAAGCCACCCCACCCTGTAGAGGCCACCTTGATTAGAACGTCTAGACGGATATGCCGCCCCACCCGAGGTAGCCCACAGCTAAAGACCAACCGATGTGGGGGTACGACAGTTCAGCTACCTTGTGTCAGCTACAAGCTGTAGGGTACAGTTTGTATTTCAAAGCTCCCTATAAGATCAGGCTGAAGCACAATTGAAGAGAGAGAGAGAGAGGGAGGGAGGCATATTTTTTGACTTTTTTCTCTTTCCCATGCCTGGCAGGGCTGGGAGCAGTGTGCGTGGAGGAAGGCAGGAAGGCAGCGAGCATTGCCAACTCTTCCATTTCAGTTCATCCAAGATAAGGAGGGAGACAGTTTCAAGTTTGCTCACTTGAGTGTTCTCTTTAAGACATAAATCTCTAATAGTGACAAGAAAGAATCTGTTGGCTGCTTTTTATCAAAACAATGATACACTACATTACTAGAACAGAAAAACTTTGATTTCTCGGACTTGAGTCTGAAAACCTTTTTAAATCCAAGGTTTCCAGCTGGGTTGAGTTACCTTCTTGAAGTAGGCAGAGCTAATTCTGTAAAGCCAGGTAGTAGCACACATTTTCCAGGTGGAAGCTAGTGTTTTCCCTTTCCTTCTAAAATACGAAAAGCTCTAGTTCATAGAAAGGTCCCAGAGAAAATTCTTGGCTGTTTTCTTTGTGGGTTTAACTAAGATTCAAGCACAGAGCTTCCTCTTTTTTTTTTTCCCCCTTTCCAGTAATTTGCTGAGTGGCACTGTGCTGTGCTTTTTGGCAAGCTACTTAACCTTTCTGAACCCGAATTTAGAAAAGTCAGAAATACTTGACACGTTTCTCCAGAGGCGCCAGTGGAATTAGCAAGTGAGTCAGCAAATGTGTTTTAGGATTCCTGGAAAAGTAAGCTTATATTTTTTGTAAGCACTGGGTATTGTTTAAAAACAGGGTTTATCCAATGCTTTGCCCATCTGTCCTAATGCACTGTTTTTAAAGAATACTCCAGTTTTTCTTTATTTTTGTATTTATTTTATGCATGCCTTTCTCCTTATCAGAAAGCCAACCTATATAGCCTCTATTGGATGAAGCAACGACTGGAAAATCTAAGCCTTGAGCATAGTATACCAGTTAATTCTAATTTTTAAATTTTTTTCTGACTAAAAATCTAAAGTGCATTTAATTAAAAAAAAACCTTCTAATATGCCAATGTATGACTCAGATCATGACTATATTTAGTCTGAAACATAATTTAATGTTTAATCAGAAACCGATGATTTAGGTGTTGGAAAAACCCCTTATTTACCCCACCCCATATAAAAACTCTTTCTCTCCATTATTTATTTATGGATTAGATGGTATGCTTCAGAATTTTTTCCCTTACTTATTAATGTGGCAGAATAATATCACAGATAAATTGGCTGTATATAACACTTAGTATACGAAGTACATAATAGTCTTCATCTGACTCCTCCAACTTCCTCGGCTGGGGGCCTACAGGACACAACCAATCGACTTCTCTCTCCTCCCTCTCACCCCCCCCCCCGCCCCCAACTCCACACCTTCCTCTTTCTCCAAAATCAACCCTCAGGTGAGGATTTAAAAATGGAATTTATTTGTTTCCGTTCGCATTTAATTTTAGGGTTAGGTTTTTTCATCCTTTTTGACTTAATTCTTTCAATTTAAAATATTTATGTGGCTCCAATGTTAGAACTGTATTTAAAAATATATAATCAAAGACATCTCATTCCTACTCTATCCTTTCTATTGCTTTCTTAACAACCAATTATTACTCTTGGTAATAATTATCCTTGTACAGATGTACTGAACAACATAACATTTTCGTCTATGATTTTTTTCTCATTAAAGAAAAGATAGTATTTCACTATATGGATGTATGCTATTTTGTTCTTGATAAGGTGCTAATAGGATGAATAAGTACTAAGGTATCCATAGCTTTTTCAGAAGCAGAGTTTGTATCTGACTATGCTGCTCTAAGAAAGTTTTAGCTCTAAGAAAGTTTGCATTTGTGTTTTTCATAAGGAAAATAATTATACAGTGTTTTTGTATTTTTTCAACATTGACAGATGGTAAGCGAACAGCCTGGGAGGAGGAGAAATGACCCAACTTGCCTCTGCGGTGTTAGAAAAGATATTAAAGGAAGAGGCAGACACTCCAAGTGCCGAAGACAGTGATCTTTTCTAGCGTAAAGTGTGATCACGTCTCTTACTTGCTTAAACATTTTAAGTATTTCCTATTGTTAGGAGTTAGGAAAAGACCAAAATCCTTAATATGGCCTTTTAGGGTGGTCCTCTCATTTCCCTAGCACACTGGAATGCACTTCAGAGTGAAAGGCTGTATTATTATTAATTACACTGAGCAGCAGGCATAATTAGAACTGTCTCTGACTTAGTTAGCGTGTCATTCTACTCTAAGCCTGCATTTGCTTGTCCTTGCCCCTTTCTGGCCCTCATCCTTCACCTTGCTTGCATTTGCTTTCTCCCCTTACCCACACCAGCCTTCCGTAGTGTGGGTAAGGGGAGAACATTCTCAAATGTGCTGTGCCATTGTAGCTGCAGGAGCACTTCTTCCCCCACCTGGATTGTTCTTGCATCGGCCTCAGCCCGTCCCACCCTGCCATTTGCTTAGTTAATTACTTTTCTTAAGTGAAGTCCTACTCTAATATCAAGCATTAGCTAATGATCATGTCCTTAGCGAGCTTAACTCTTCTGCCTCTTTGAGCCGGTTCCCGAATTCCACACTCACTGCATCAGATACCTCACTACCATGCACTTGCTCTCATCTAAGATTTGCATTCATTGATAAGATCACTTCATCATGTTTGTATACCCCACTAGAGTATGGAGCAACAGAAGACTTGTCACTATTTTATTACTGCATCTAGAAAAGTATCTGAATCTTTGTAAGTAAAAAGTGCCCAACACCTTCTAATGTCAGCTTAATCAACAACTGATGAGTTAATTAAATAATACTGTCCTTTTACTCACAAAGTTTACATAGGAGACCTAAGGTATTCTGTATACATTCATGTGGGGGGACACCCCCAAAACAGGTGGAGGGCAGGCCCCTTGTAGTACAGGCTTCCCCTGCTAGGTGAGTGTTCTAGGAACCCATCTACATCAGTGTATCAGCTGGTGTTGTAAGAGGCTGTTTCAGTGAATTTTTTTGAAGATTCTTTTAACACATTACCCATTTCACGATGGGTGATTTACAAGCGTGCCTGTCACACTGTGCTGAGTGTTCAAGAGTTTTTGAGCAAAAATGGCATGACTCCCATGCTCCAACCTTCATATTCATCTGATCTTGCCCCGAGTGACCTTTCTTTGGTTTTCCTGGATGAAGAAAGTCCTCAAAGGAAAACATTTTGCCCATGTGGAAGAGATGAAACAAAAAAGGCAACAAAATTGAGGAGTTCAAAAACTGTTTTGAACAGTAGAAAAAATATCTTGAGAGGAGTACTGCATCAGATAAAGAGTACTTTGAAAGTGACTGACATTTAAACATGTAAGAATTAATACATAATTTTTATAAATAAATTCTGTGGGTTTTTTGGTCCCCTCTCACATATATTATACACAAGGTGAGTCCAGAAGGTATCCAGCCATGTGCTATGAAAAATAGAGACATTTATTGAAGAAGATACAAGATACAGGAAACATTGTACACAGGACAATGATGTCTCAGTCCCCTTCAAAACAGGCACCTGGGGACCTCACATAGTTCTCCCAATAGCCATCAGCTGTTCAGTCGTATTTTCATGAATCTCATCAATGGTATGCAATCTCTTCCCTTTCAAAGATGACTACAGTTTTGGGAAAAGCCAGAAGTCATAGGGTGCCAAATCTGCACTGTAGGGGGGCCTAGTCACCTGGGTGATTTGATATTTCTCAAAAAAACTCTGCAAAAGATGCGATGCATGAGTGGGTGCATTGTGGTATGAAGCTGCCAATCACCGGTGGCCCATAGTGGCAGCCTTCTGGATCATCCAAATAGTTTCCAGGGAGGAATATTCAAGCTTAATGCAAAATTTCATGCAGATTTGTTGCTCTACTTGCTCAGTCATTTTGAATGTGACAACCACACAGTACACATGCTCACTCAATGGCATCTACTGCCCCCACTCACTAGTACAGCGAAGTCATCATTGTTCACACATGCACATTCCAGTCCATTCTCCTTGGCTGCCAGTTACATCGATGTTGTGCAAACTGTTCTTGTTATATTAACAGTGGCTGGACTTTTTCTGGACTGACCTCATACTCACATATACATATATATATATATATATATATATATACGTATATAAACATATAAATATACATAATATATGTTTTTATGTTATATATTTATATATTTTATATAAATATGGATAATGATCACTATATGTATGTAATTTTTAGAGCATGTTTTGTTTTCTCTTTTAAACAATGTTGAATTCAAGAAATCTTAGATACTTAGTTATATTACTTATGTAATCATTTAATTTTTTTTTCTTTTAGAAGAAAAATGGAGAAAAAAACTTTGGTGTACACAGCATAACATGACTAACAGTGGGAATTAAAGATCAATATTTCAATTACGTTATTCCACATTTATGAAATTAATAGCCCACAGTATGTCCAGTATTGTAATTTCAGACACATTCACAATCAATACTGATCACCATCACAGTCTAGTCAGTTGTTCCGTGGTCCGCGTCAGTCATGGAGACAGCTGAAATTCATTGATTGTGTGTGTCCTGTACAGGCAGGGGTGCCATTGCTAAAAGCATTTTCAGGGAAGCAAAACCAGGCTAGACCGATTTGTGAGATAACTGCGAGTTGTTGCATGGGCCCCTAGGTAGACTTACACCTTCAGACAATTCTTGAAATTCAAGTGCCATTTGTGTAGGTGCTTTCCCACCCTTGCCAAACCTATTTTCAGAAAGTTATTAGTTGTATGTATAGTAGAGGGAATTCTAACTTCATTTAGAGAAACCAGTATTTTAAGTATCAGTTCTTAACAGCTCATAGAAATGTTAAGGTATTTGACCTGGCACTTATAGGCCATCCCTAAGCACCTTCGAAATAAAACCTATTGGGTTCTACAAAAAGAATTAGTCTCCCTCTTCAGGAAAAGCTATTCTACATTAATAATTTCCTGCTCATGTTTAGAATACTACTTCCATTCCTTCTTAAGATTTCAAGCCTCTCTTGGCTTTTTTTTTCAAATTCATGCCTTAGGGAGAATGGATAAGTTTAACATGAAATGTAGTATCAAATAGTGCTCTGTCAATATTGTTTTCAGTGTTAGATCTTATAAAAGAAAATTTCAAGGAAATCTTCAAGTGCCAATGTCTAAGTGCTTGCTCTTAAGATTGGTTACATTCATACCATGTGGAGTGGATCTGAGTATAAGCCATTTGATGAGGGACGGCAGGGGAGCAGGAGAGAGAGAAAATTTCTATCATCCTCCCCCTCTGCCTTACAGTGTGTGCGCGCGTGCACACACACACACACACACACACACAGAAACACCCAGCCAGGCCCCTATACTGCCGCCTCCTACTTCATCAAGTATAAGGCCTAGCCCTCAACTTGAAACTCAGAGGAAAAGATAACCTAGATAGAGATTAATAGGAAAGAAATTATGGATATCCTATCACACTTTTTCATAGCAAACAGAGGCTGTCAAAAATGTCTGGAAATAAGGAAAATTTTATTGAAAGAATATCATTTGTATTTTCTAGACTTTGAAGATTCCTATATAAGCCCTACAAAGAGTTTGTTACTTTATACTAAGTACACTTTCTCATGTTAAACATGGGAAGAACATAATAAGTTGCATAAAACCTGACATATTGAATATAGTTATGAGAAAATAAAAGGAACATAATATTCTTCATCCAGTGAAATACAGTGGGAGGTGAAGACAAAGTGAGTGAGGCAATAGAATGAAATGTGAATAAAAGTGAAGAGGCAATAAAACAAATTGAGAACCAATATACAAAACTACAGAGAAGAGTAAAGAAATAAAAGGTGGAGAGAGAAAAAGAGAGAGGGAGAGAAAGAGAGAGAGAGAGAGAGAGAGAGGAAGAATGAGCTAAACTGATTCATGAGAAAACAATCAGTTTACTAACATTAACCCTTAGGATAATCACAGTGAATATACAGGAAAAAGACAGAAGAAACAAAGAAATTATGGTAGAGATAAACGATATGATGGGAAAAGAGAATTCAATATAACATATCATTGTTTTTCTTAAAGTAAAAACACAATAAATTTAGCAGAAAAAAAGTATACAAAGTTAAAATGAAGGTCATTGTCCTGGAAATGAAGAGGTACATTGAATCTATAGAGTGAAAACCTCTCTGCATCCGAGGAACTGAAAACTCACACACAACCACATTCTGGTTAATTAAAATAAATGGTAAAAAAAGGAAAATAATATTGCAGGAGTTCTTAAAAATTAATTAATTTCTAGTCAGTGCTAGAATATGATAGAGTAATATTTTTAAAGTTTCCAGAAAAATGAAATTTGATCAAGAAATACTCACCAAGATGTAATGTGAACACAAAAGCAATAGACAGATGTTCTGCAACCTACAGGGACTTCCTCTTAGGGAAAAAAAAGAGAAAAAGAACTGCTTACAGTCAGGCGGTACAAAAGTTAAATAAAAACAAAAATAATTCATGAATGTTTAAAACTGGTACAAGAACTTTGTTTAATAATGATTAGACACTAAATGTAAATTATTAAAATAACCTCAAATAACAATTAGTTATAATAATAGAGAATTATTAATTGTTAAGATATTAAAATGTAAAATTATTAGTATAAAAATAAAACCAGCTATCCAAAATCAGAAAACTGTGGGGGTGGAGTAGGGAGTATGTCTAAGATTATTAGTGTCACATGCAAAAAAGAAGACAGAATATCTCAACAGGCTGATGAGTTTCCTAATCTTTGAGAGTGCATAGAGATCTTCTGGAAGCAGCTTCCCCTGCTTCTCCAAATTCCTTCTCCAAATTTCAGCATTATTCTAATCCTCGCTTTAGCTTGATTTTTCTATTAGACTCGCATAATAAAATAAATTTTAAAGATTTTTAATTTAAAGATAGCATATACAATTTCATCTCATTTTATAAATATATTTTCTTCTAACTTCCCATTAGTCTTTTGGAACCCATAATCATTCAATATTAGCAATCATTTCTGGGTGGTGAAATTTTGTATAATTCTTTATATTTTTCAGTTAGTTTGTAGTTTTTAGTATTATTTATATTTTAATAGTAAACACATTTTTAAAAAATGTAATCAAATTATTCACCTAAAAATAGCTATCTCAGAAATGTATCAGTTGGCATGCTTTTAAGGAGGTCAGAATAACTCTACTTTTCCTATTTCTTCACTTTCTTTTCTTGTGGCTTAGTGTTCACAGATAAAGCAGTCTTTGAAATTATTCTTTGCCAAATATTAGTTAAATAATATTCACTAATATTAGTAGTTTTCACATTCATACTATTTCTCATACTTATATAGCATTCATTCACACATAATTTTCATTTCCATTTCTTTAATTTTGTTGTTCTATTGCACAAAATCACTTTCTTAAATTCCAAAGTATAAAAACTTATATACTGTTCATATATACAATATAAAGAAAAATAAAACTTACACATTCAGGTACCCATCACCTAGCTTATGAAATGGAATACCCCCAGTGTTTTTGAATTTCCTTCCCCAACACACAATTATTTTTTCTGCCTTTTTTTTACTTTATTGTTTATTCTTGCCCCTGAAAGGAACATTTTAATAAATATTTTCTTGCTTTGTTTTTTCAAATTTCTATGTATATCTGCATGTATCCAAAACAAAATACTCTTTAATTCAACCAATTTTTGAGTTCACATAAGTTACATCACTATATATACACAATTATTCATCTGTGATGTTGTTTTTGAGGTGCATTCATATTATACATTTATTTATAATTCATATTTTTACCTATATGTACTCTTTCTATTCATATTCTTTACAGAAGCAGAACCAAGTGGATATGTACAGATATAATTGAAGAGATTAATTTTGAAGATTGGTTCACATGAGAGTAGATTATTAGAAGTAGCACAATCTGTCTTTGTAAACTGGAGGTTCAGGAAAACCAGAGGGGTAAATCTGTGTCAGCTTGAGGGCCTAGGAACCATGGGAGCCAATGATAAGTCCTGCTGTAAGGCCTAGATTCTGTTCAAAGGCCTGAGACCAGGCACACCAGTGCCCATGGATAGGAGAAGATGGATGACCCAAATCAAACAGAGAGCAAATTCACCCTTCCTCACCATTTTTGTTCTCCACAGGCCCGCAGAGGATTGAATGATGCCCACTTGCATTGGTGTTCCTGGAACACCAACTGGACATGTTAGAACTTCTCCTCTTATATTCTATATCTCTTAATCTCTCTTTACATTTCCATCCCTATAACTTGCTTTGTTAAAATCTATGTAATGATTTCAGTCAAATGTTCCGGCTGAAAAATACATTTTCAGCTCTGCACATTCTTTTAAATCAATTTATTTATTGAATTTAAGGTTTCAGTTTTTTATAAATATAATTTAGTTTAAATATTTGTTGGCAAGGCCTTCTGGCCTGGGATGTTTCTGCTGTGAAATCAGCTGACAGTCTTATGGAAATGACATGTAGTTACTCTTATAGGTAAATAAGTGTCTTTCTCTTGCTGCTTTTAAGATTCTGTCTTTATCTTTATCCTTAGGCATTTTAATTATGATGTGTCTTGGAGTTGGCCTCTTAGGCTTCATTTTGTTTGGGACTCTCTGCACTTCTTGGACTTGTGTGTCATTTTCCTTCACCCGGTTTGGGAAGTTTTTAGTCATTATTTGCTCACATTGGTTCTTGATCCCTTGTTCTCTGCTTCTCCTTCTAGAACTATTATGGTGCAGATGTTGTTATGCTTCATGTTGTCCAAGATGTCACTTTGACTATCCTCATTTTTAATTTTTTATTTTCTGATTCAGTGTTTCCTGTTGCTTGGTCTTCCAAATCCCTGATTCAGTCCTTAACTTCATGTAGGCTGCTATTGATTCCTTCTAGTATATTCTGCATTTTAGATAGTGCATCCATCATTTCTGAGTGATTCTTTTTTATGGTTTCTATGTCCTGCTTTATGTTTATTCTCTGTTAAGTTCTCGTTGAGTTCATCCATTGTTCCCCTTAATTCCTTAGGTATCCTTATAACCATTGTTTTGAACTCTGTATCTTTTAGCATGCTTACCTCTATTTCATCTAGTTCTTTTTCTGGGAACCTTTCCTGTTCTTTCATTTGTGACATATTTCCTTGTCCCCCCATTTTGGCTGCCTCTTTGTATTTGCTTCTGTGTATTAAGTAGATCTGCTTTGTCTCCTCGTCTTGATACAGTGGGCTTAAGTAGTAGGTGTTTTGTGGGGCTCAGCGGAGCAGTCCTCCGGTCACCTGAGCTAAGGGCTCCAGAAATGTCCCTTGCGTGAGTTACATGAACTCTCCCATTGTAGTTGAGTTTTGATTACTGTTTGCTTATCTATTGTTGGGGTGGCCACCCCCACCTCACTAGTTAATTATGAGGACCAACCCCAGCCACCATATTTGCGCTGTTTTGCAGGAAGTTGATCACACAAAACGCAATAGACCCTAGCAGTGTCTGGTGCCTGCCAAGTTCTCCTTTTGGGTGTGTCTCTTATGGAGTTAAGTGGGTCATGCTCTAATATGGTCTGAATCCCATCAGCAGTTGTGTTGGTTCTGGGGCTACTTGGGAGGGACTCTGGTGTAGGTCAATGTCACATGCTGCCTATGACCAGCCCTGAGCTACCTGTTTGGAGCTAAGAAGTGATCCAAAGTTTGTGTTTGCCTCTGTTGGGCCTGGATGTATGTGGAAGGGCCAAGCTGCAAATCAAGGCTGATTTCTGCCAGCACTGAGCCGTGATTTGTTTACTTTTTTGTATGTGTATTATTTCAGTAAAAAATGTTTTTGTTCCAAAGCTATCTGTGGCATGGCCCATCATTTTCCTATTAATATGTATTGCCAACTCGAGAGAGAGGGAGAAAGGTAAGGGGAGTCGAACACTATGGCTGCAAATAACAATAGAGGGACAGCTGCTTGGATGGCCGCCTTCCTGAGGGAGCCAGGCTCAGCCTGAACACTGACTCCTGAATCCCTATCATGCTGAGGGCAATAGGAGCACATGTTCATATTTGCTCTTTTCATGAGATAATTGCAAGTTCTTTTTCTCTTCTGTTTCCTGACACATGATGATTAAGTATATAAGCACTGACACAGATATCTTGGGTTTGAATCCAGACTTTGCCACCTACTAGCTAGTTTGTGTGCTACGTACTAACTTTTTTTAACCCTCAGCTCTCTCATTGGTAATTTGAGAACAGTGATAGTTTCTAAATGAAAGGATTGTTGTGAGGATTTAATTACATAATGTGCCTAAAGCACTTAGCACTATGCCTGGTACATTGTGCACTCTGATAAAGATTAGATGTTATTATTATTATTATTATTAGTTTTCCACTTTCCTTGATTTAGATTTATTGTTACATTTTCTTTCTCCTTCATCTATTTAGACTGAAGCATCCTCTATTTAGATTCTTGTCTACCCACTTTCCTGGTCCTCATCCTCGTTTTCACCATGGTACGGACGGAAGTAGATGGTGGCAGACTGCCCAGATACTTTTATGTTCTCCAAGAGTGCTCTCAAAAGCTATTGCACAAATTGAAAAGGAGCATAGCTTGATCCAAAATGAGAGAGAAAAGCTCGTGCTCTCACATATCAGAGCTAAAACCTTCAAACCTCTATAGTGCACAGCATTCTATATTGGGACCTGGTATTTAATAAAATGTTCTGACAAGTGTGGTGAGAAGAGTCCATCCACTTCACACGCACACGTGCAGGTCTAGGATTACAACGCGGTTGCAGATAACCTTTCACGGGTGCCTACTGTGGTGGCTGTACGAGGTTAGTGGCGGGGGGTGGTTATCACCTGTGTTATTTAATGTCATCTTCCGTTCCCAAACTTCCTTTAGTTATGAAGCTTCATGACTAAATAGAAAGAGCTTGTTTTTTGGTGGCGGGGATATTTAAAAGTTGTTTTCTCCTTGTAACATCATAGTATAATCTGTCTATTGAACTATTTGCATAGAATTTCACCTATGAATGAATATACTAAGGTGTTAAATCATCGTAAAGATTAGAAGTTTCCGGCACAAAGTAAGTGGTCAAAAAATGGTGGGTGTTCTTAGCTGAGACTGGAGTGGTGGCCTGGTGATACAAACTGAGAATGGCAAGGAGGAGCACTGTGGACCTACCTCTTCACTACTCGGAATATTCTGTCTCCTTCCTCCTTCAGGGGCAGAGAATGGCCTCGAGCAGGAGGTGGAAAAGACGCGATGTGGTTTTATGCCAGGTTGTGAACTACATAAACTTGTTTATCCAGAAGAGTGTTTCCAAGTCTCATAGTGTGGTAATTACGCTATATTAGTGACATTTCTGTAAGTGGGTTACAGATTGTTGTTGTGCTGTGTACAAAGCTTATTGGATAAATGCCTTCAGGCCAAGCAACAGCATTAGTGTCTTAATGATTAATAGGAAAATAAATAGTGTTTTGTTTCTCCACCTGGATTTAATATTTACCTTTCAAATAAATGCTTGCTTGCTCATTGCTTTTCTGGTTTTCAGGGCTCTTAGTGTCTTGAAACACAGTCATTCTCTCCACGGTCAGCAAATTTCTAGCCTCTCTGCCGAACACATAGTCACATAAGTGAAGAAAACACAAAATTAAAGCAACTGAAAGCAAGGGCAGATGATGCCAGGGGCAACTATTATGGAAAAGAACTTCGATAATCGACAGTACTCATCGAGAACATGTGGACCCCAAATGGAATCAGATTTTCAATGAAAAGCATCCTCTTCTACCATCAAAAACACACCCATATTTCACCCTCCAACTTGCTTAAGTCTTTGTGGCTTTTTTGCAGGAATTTCCCTCTAATACATTGTCAGTGATTTATGAAAGGATAGGTTTCTGGCTACTCAGTACTTAAGAGTGAATACAGGTGATGTTTTGAATTAATTGCAGTAACTACTTTGAATTTTACTTAGCTTTCTGCAATTCAAATATGATCAGGACTTAAGATTCTAGAAAAGCCCATGCATAAATGTCCATCATTAGTGAGGAAATTAATGGAGGGAAGGAGAGTTTTGTTGGTGTTCGCACTTTTCCTTCTTGCCTTCTTTTGTCAGAGTTGCTCCTATTGAGGTAAACAGCTTCTTAACATCCTGAAAGATAATGGTTTAGCCATAAAAAAAATGGAAATAGAGAGAATGTAAGAAGGGTGCCATAGTTATTTTTCCTCCTTACTGACACATTCTAAAATAATAATAATAATAATAATAATAATAATAATAATATACTAATAATTTATCATATTCCTTTTCTCAGTTGAGTATGGGTAGCTGACAGAAATGGAGTTTATCTCCTGTCTTTTTTCTCCCCTTACTAAATGACTTCTGCTCAATATTGGCTATATACATCAGTAATTAGCGGCAGATTATTTTTTGTAATCAACCTTAAAATGAAACACCGAAGTGACACCAGATGAGTATGTATCAGTGAGGCACAAAAATTATTTAACAAACATTTATGATATTTCTACTATTTGCCAGACACTATGCTAAGGTCTTGAATCAGAATGTGGCTACTGAAAAGAAATGAACATTTTAAGAATCAGGGAAGAAGTTAAATTGCAGAGTGATTTTATTTTCCCCAACATTGCTGTAAAGAACATGTCACTTTAAGTAATGTCCTGTACTATTGGGTGTGTTGATGCGTGAGTGTAGATAAAATGTGCATGCTTTGCACTAGGTCACACTTACATGCCCTGTTTTTCCTACATAAATAAGCCCCACTCATCTTTTGTTAATTGCTATTAGAGTAATGGTGATTAAAAGTAAATACAAGAGTACAAACAGGAATGCTTTAAAATTATGGTGTGATCATTACTAATTCATTTTATGTTTATTGTGGTATTAATGCTAATGAAACTTTTTGATATTAATGTGGGTGTTGTAAGTATTCAGATTGAATTTTTCACTGTGAGCCAGTATTAATTAAATAAATGGTTATTACCTGTGTAATGGGCCTAGAAGTAATATTATTTTGGTGTTTATAAGAACCAACAGTAATGTTTGAATAGTAAAAGCTTGTTTGTGTTCTTTCAGGTTGATTATGGAGGCTCTCTGATCAATGCACGCTTACTGTTCATTAATGTAGTTAAGTAAATCAAAGTACATGACCTTAAATTTTCTGGAAGACTTTCCTTACCTACTAAGGAAAGATAAAATTATATTAAATTATCCCTGACCTGGAACAAATGTTTAGTTTTTTCTAACTCTTTGAAATTGATAGCCCGTGTATGGTTTGTATAGACTCCTCTGAATTAATCAGATTATTAAAACAATCAGCGTACTCTTCTGACAGCAAGTTACATGAGGTGCTGTAAAAGGGCTTGAAAACTATAAATTATTACTTTCTTATACCCTGCATTGGTAGAATATTTTATAGTATGTAGTCACAAAGACCTTCCAAAACAATTTCCCTACCCTAATTATTATTATCATCAACATAAATTTTAATAAGAAGCAATATATTTAGTTGGTTACAGGAAACAGTTCAGTGAAGAAAATAATTTAGCAAAATGGAGGTATGGTGCTTCTGGGGTTGAATCCTAGTTCTGCTGATAACAGACCATGCGAACGTCTAAGGCTCAGTGTGATCATTTGTAAAAGAGGGGGAGCCAAGGCCCCTACCTCACAGCCTGAGGAAGCACCCCGCTCCCTTGGGAATTGGCATGGCACAAGCTCCCCACTTGTGTTAACTATCACAACTATAACAGACAATTTGGCAGGCGATGAAGGAAGATGGAGTAGGCTCTGGACTCATTCGAAGTTTCAAAAGAAGTATTTGGTAACATTTTTGTTAGTAACAGGAGAAAGGCACGATGGACTAAATAAATAAGGAGGGAGCAGAGGACTGAGTGAGAAAGAAGGAGACAAAGCTGGCCGCTGAAACAGCTCAGACACGGGCAGTAAGAAGCCAGTTGCAGGAGGGAGAACACTGTCCTTTTTATAGGATTGGGTGTGCTGATGCGTGAGTG
This sequence comes from Carollia perspicillata, assembly GCA_004027735.1. Lineage (NCBI taxonomy): Eukaryota > Metazoa > Chordata > Mammalia > Chiroptera > Phyllostomidae > Carollia > Carollia perspicillata. The sequence goes on from PVKM010003341.1 coordinate 34,271, forward strand.
TAGATAAAATGTGCCTGATTTGCATGGGGTCACACTTACGTGCCTTGTTTTTCCTACCTGAATATTCACTTGGATTGAGAACAGCAAAGAGGAATCACACCATTGACTTGGTTAAAGTCAGAACAAGCCTGAAATGCTGACTCTACAATCTACATATTGTGAGAAGGAAACATCATACGTGAGTGAAAACTTCCAAAGCATATTCCACACTTGGAAATTTACTGCCCAAAGTGGAACTGACTTTTATCAAATTTCGACATCTGAATGGATTGGCAATTTGATTTGTTTCATAAGTTAAGACTGGAGGCAAATAGTAATCATTCTTTCAAGTGTTCTTTTCAAATTGTGTTTTGCATTAAATAGAATTGAGATAGTCATGAAAATATATAAAATATATAATTTTAATGATTTGCTGGGAACTAAATGTTATACCATATCAGTCATATCTATTTGAAATACATATATATAGATATATAAAGAAGTACTGCTGTAAAATAGTAGAGATTAGTTTTTACTTAATGTGAAATGCCACATCTGTTATGTAGAAGTTGTAAATATAAAAAATTACATATTATTTTTTACTAAACATAAAAATAATTACCAGATTTTAATAATTATTTAATAGCACAGATAATGAACTTAATCTCATTTGTTGTAATATAATTACTCTTGTATTAAAACATATAAAAAATTTACCATGTTTTGAAAAGTTAACCTTAGTGCATAAAGTATTATTGAATCACAATACATGTGTTAAATAACTACTCTGTTAATTTATGTTCCCAATACCTTCAATACATAGTAGCTTATAGTATAATTTCAATCATGGGGTAAACTAAAATATGCCTAATGGCTAAGCAAAAGAATCAAAAAAGGAACAAAATTTCAAATGTAGACAAAATTGATGAAAATAGAGATCAAGCCACCATCAGTAACAAGACAGTGCTTAATCGGTGATGGGAAAACTAACTGAACATTCCTAAAATCTGCATATATTTTTTAAATATATGGCATATATCTAGCATATGCTGTAACATCTAGCATATATTTAAAAAATAATGTTGTAAGTTGTATACAATATTCTGTTGAGTTATGATCTCTCTCTCATTCTCTCCCACCCCACCTGCTTACTACTGTCTTTCCTTGGGTAAAAATAACCCAAGGGGGGAAAGTCATTAATTTCTTTTTCTTTCACACATATATGCACAGATGCTAATGTAGTTGATATTGAGGGTTTTTATTTTTAGTCGAGAATATAAGATTTGCAACTCACCCAGTATTTAAAATAAAAATCAGAACCAGAAGCTTGTTTTATAACTTAAGTTGATATTTTAAATATAGATAACACTTGTAATAGTTTAGTCAATAGACAAAAAGGAAAAAGATAGGACTATAGACAATACATTGAGAGAGAAAGTAAGTGGTGAGAAATGATGTGTCGTGAACAGGAAGGAAGGAGAGGAAACGAGACAGAGAGAGAGAATGACTTAGTAAGTGACATCGGAGACGCTGTGGAGAATTCAGAGTGGGTTTCACAAATTAAAAACCTTTTTCAGAATTTTGTCATAAAATTAGATGTGTGATCTAATCTGTACAGTTTTTCCAACCATTTTTCATCATGCCAGACTTATTGGAATAGTGCAAGAAGTTATTCTAGGATTGCAGACCTCAGAAAACTGTTGAACTCATTTACAGATAGAAAAACAAAACTTGGACATAATGAATAAAGTGTTCTAACTTTAAAGTATAAGTTCCATCAATGTCTAAGTACACTTCCGGTACTGATACTATTTACAGCTAGCTTATAAAACCATCTTCCCATGACAAAGAAAAATGAAAACAAAAAGCGAAACAAAACCAGGGCCTCTCTTCAATTATTAAAAACAATGTTGGTGGCTTTACATATTGTGCAGGTAAGACTAGGATCCCCGAGTGATCCTTGTTTCTCTTTAGACCCTGAACTGTAAAAATGTCTCTTACACGGTTATGAAACCAATACACTACATTTCCTTTTGATCCTACCATCTCTCTTTTGAAGTCAAACCTGGCAGAGAACCTAAATGTCCATGTAATCCAAACAGCTACGGCTGTTTAAAAATAATTGCTTCCCAGGGATATCTGATTCAGTAATTATTTGCATTAAATTTTGGATCAGATATTTGCTTATTGGATATGGTGGATATTTGATATTTAAGAAGCATGGATATTGCTATTGATAAACAGAATGAGGTCTGATAGGATTACATAGGGGAGCTCGCCCTGACGCCGCGGCTGAGTGAGGAAGCTCGTCACTCCCGGCAACAGTGACCAAAGCGCCCACTGACATTCCTTGGTTTCACCCATCCACTTTCAGGGTTGAATCATGCAGAGTCAATACCAAACATGTCAATAATTTAAAATTAGATATAAATCTTTGTATATTCTCTGGGTTCTAGATCACTGAGTTTCTACATTAAATCTATCATAATAATACTTTAAACCACGTCGGTTCTTGGTTTCCTTGGTTTTAATTTTTCACACTTTTATATTTCATTTTCCACTTAACTTTTCAGATGTAAAATATACCATCCCTTCACACTTGCTATTTATTATGTTATTTAGGGCAAATTAATGATACACTTAGAGCTTTTCAGTCTTGACTTTATACACAGGTATAATGATTCTGCTCTAATTTTTTTTTTGGTGATTGCTCAGTGAGTAATTATGTATATTCTTTGGGCCAGTTCCTGACACACGGTGGGTATTCATAGTCAGGAAGTGTTAATGTGCCTCCTTAGTTTCCATTACAAAGATACTTTTATAAGTTGTAAACAAAGAAGAGACAGCAGACTTTCACTGTTTCTTCCACCCCGGAGAGAATGAAAGGAGTGCAGGGTCTTTCGCTAACCTGCTGGGACAGATGTGAACCACGATATTAGATTGCATGGAGATCTACAGGTGGCGAGGTGTTCCTGCCTCGTTCCTCATGCAGATCGGACATTTGGGTCTAATGTTGTCAGCCTCACTCACCGTATCCTCACCTTCCTGTTGCTGTCAAATGGCTCCATTCTATATTCCATAAAGCACACCGTCACATTGGGACTTTGATGAAGAATTGTAGGACGAGGGGGCATCAAAAGCCTAAGTCTACCCTAACTATTGACACAATGATTAACTCTCCTATCAATTCATGTCAAGTAGTGGCCCTGCCGTGACTGTGCTGGTCCAGAAGCAAAGTCCCATCTTCAACCACCCATTCAATTGATCACCAAGAGTCGGCTAATTTTCTAATATACGTTGTGCAGTCATCAGAGATAAAATAGTACGGCTATTTTATCCAGTCTCTGAAAAAAAGCCTCCCATAGCTCTCAATTTAAAATTTCATGATGGAAAAAAAAAGATGCAACCTCATAATTCTAGAAACTGAAGTCATAATTTACTGCAGTCTGTGACGAATTTTCTTTAGTTTCTGAATTAACTGGTTTCACTTTTTTAAAACTTGGTTTGAGCTGATCTGATGGGCATAATCAGTGTCTCAGGGACACCTTATTCTCTGAAACAAAACCATGTAGCCAAAAGGTATCCTGAAAAGAAGGGCTTCTCCTCACTCTTGACCATGTCCTGGTGACACAGGATACACTCAGGTTACAGAACACTGTACTTACTCAGGGCTGTTCAGACATGGCCAGATTTGGTGCTACTTTTTCTACAACTATTCTAAAGCCACAACCCTCAATAGACATCACACTGGAGGTACCAAAGGCCAAGGCCACACGGACACAAGCAGCTAGGGACAAACCCTAGGCCCCAGAGACGATATCATTGAAACCAGCATATCCTCAGCCTGCTGACCCTGCCTTCCCCATTTCTTCTTGTGGAAACTGGAATAAAGGCTCTTGCTCACATTCCCCCTCCCCCGACCTCCACCTTCTGCCTCCTGACCAAGCCTGGTGCTTCCCTGTGTGGCCCCCTTGCATGGTGTGCTTCCTGTTTCTAGGGACCTGTTTGTATAATAAATGCTTTTCTTTAAAATAATCGTTTTGTGTCTGTGTGTCTTGTCCCACCCCATTAAGACAAATCCTGGGTGCTCTTAAAACACAGAGACCTCCTCATAGGTTTCGCTGATGTGGCTGACCTTTGCAATCCCCTGGTTTTTAATCTCTTACCACTGGTATGTGCTAATCCCTGCTGGCCTGGCCTCCCTTTTGGGCAGGGTCCAGTCACAAGGGCTGGGGCCATTGTGACGGATACATGCCACCAAGCCAAAAAGCCCAAGTGCGGGATTCTCCCTGTTCCCACCCTCCTTCCATTCTTTCATGAATGAAAGTTTCAGGCAAACTTGGGGCTTGAGAACTTGCCAGGGGGGATAGAAGCACTCATCCCTGTGTTCCAGGGACCCATGTCACTCAGAGTACCCATTTCCGGGCTCATGGCAGCAACGACAGGGCCCCAGCAGGCACGGGATTTCCGTCTTCCCTTGCGTAGACCCTCCTGAGACAGCTCCCCTCGCTCTATCTTGTCTGGCTGGGGAAATGCTACCACTGTTGGGTGCACACTGCTCAAAGTCAAGGGGGTATGGTTTTGTTGTTTTCCCCTTTTGAATGCCAGTAGGTGATGGCAATGATGGGCACTGATTATTCATTATGAGTTCTGATAACGTTGTAGTAAATATAAGATGGGGCTGCCTACTGCTGATTTAGAACATGGAAGTGCAGTCCTTTTGCCCAGTCTCCACAGGTTCCCTAAACTGCAATTTCAACACATCAGGAAAAAAACCTCACTGTGTAACCTGCATTCCAGCCTTCTTGTAAGAAGACTCTCCATTGTGGGGGAATCTAATTTCAGCCTCTTACTTAATTTAATTTGATATAGTGAGCCTTGGAGCTATGCGAATCTTAAGTACGTAGTTTCTTTTTTCACCAGTTTCCTAGTACCAGAGAAATTTTGAGGGAATTTTCATTTAAAGGTCCCAGGGCATTTTATTCTAAAGTGGGAGAATATAGCAACGCCAAATAATTTACTTCTCTAAAATCACATTAAAATGCACGACACAATTCTTTGATTACTATCTCTATCTAATTCTCTAAGAAGTTTGCCCTAATTTCATTGTTGATATGCACAGATGCAAATAAGATGTTGGTTGGTTCCCTGTAGCACACAACTGTTTCTAATAGGCACTAATCTACTCTCCGGCTGGTGTGGTTCTGTGGAAGCACTGGAGGTTGCCTCTCTGTCACCAATGATGATAGTTAAACCCAGAAACCAAAGAGCATGTTGCTCCCCGCAAAGTGTTCCCCTTCTACGCACATACACCCCCACAGAGCAAAGTAATGTCCACAAATAAGGCAACGAACAGCAGAAAGTTCCCAGCGGACAGGCAGGACAGGAGTGCAAATTGGACAGTTGTGGAGTGGCCCTTGCCAAAAGGTATGTGAAACGAACAACCCCCAACTGTTATGCTTTGCTTTTGTGAAAAGATAGTGAGGTTGTTTCACAAACACAACTATGAAAAGGAAGAAAGAGAAAGGGGAGGAGACGAGGGTGATGCTAATATATGGAAAGCTGGCAACAACACATACCGTGGTTCTCTGTCAGCGATGGAAAATAGATGCCTCGGAGTGACGTGGGGCCTCCTCCTCACTCTGCTTAGCTATTCCTGTTGGTTTTGAAAGGTACACACTGCAGCTCGAACAGGTGCAGGCAGATGTTTAGGGGCAGTCTGGGGGTGGCTCAGAGAGAGGGTCTGAAGCCTGGTTAAAACGCTTTTTAAAAAACAAATCAGCTAAATTCAAGGTGTATAATTTGTAAAATTATCAGCAAGATACATCTTTTTCTCTATGAAATTTTGTAAATGCACACATACGGGCCCTTATTTACCTTTTGGGTTATTTTACTTGGTGGGCGTGTTGCTGGCAGAATGCCTTTGTTGTGGGGCTCTATGCAGGTGTGCAGTGGCTGAGAGCCTTGCAAACCATCACTCATCGTGCAGACCTGGAGTTTAATGTTGTAGATTGGGTTATTCAAGTGGTCTAAGTGACATTTCATGTTCTGTAGATCAGGAATCAACTCTGGATTGAAGAGATCAGAAAGATCAGATTCTCCTTGACTTCTGCCCGAGGGAGCTTTGTGGTGACACTTACTTGCCTTTATTTGAGGTTTTTTGAACTTCAAGGGAATTATTTGTTTAGTTAAATAGGAATTTGAGGATTGATACTCTTACTTTCCCCAAAACTTCCTGGACCATTCAGATTTTTAACATTTAGGGAGGAAGAAAAGGGCTTTGTAGATGAACAAATCCCTGACAAATTTGGGAATAATTCATGTTCTCTCCAAATGCTTTAAATATTAGGGCTGCAAATTTGGTATATGGTCAGTACGATATTTGTTTATCTCTCGACTGTACTGAAGATGTTCTTCAATGCCTCAGATAATAGAGTTTCAGAAGGGCAAAGAGATACATCGGCTGCTTCTGTAGCCTACTCTCTGCAGATATTTAGATTTTTGCCCACTGAATACCTATTTCCCTTTCTGTAATAGCATTTCCATTTCCCAAGCACCTTCTTTAAGATTGCCAGATAAAATACAGAGATCCCAGTTAAGTCTACATCTCAGAGAAACAATGGATAACATGTTAATGTAAATACAAGGTCTGTCCAGGAGGTATCCAGCCATGTACTATGAAAAATAGAGACATTTATTGAAGAAAATACAACATACAAGAAACATTGTACATAGGACAATGATGCCTCAGGCCCCTTCAAAGTATGTACCTTGGGACCTCACACAGTTCTCCCAGTTGCCATCAGCTGTCCTGTCATGTTTTCTGAGTAACCTGGACAATTTAATGTTTTGCCAAAAAACTGCACAAGACATGATACATGAGTAGGCATGTTGTCACGATAAAGCTGCCAATCATCAGTTGCCCATCCTTCTGAATCCTCTAAATAGTTTCCACAGAGGAATGTTCAAGCTCAATGGCAAATTTGATACAGATTCGTTGTTCCACTTGCTCAGTCATTTTTGAATGCGACGGCCACACAGTACACATGCTCACTCAGTGGTGTCTACCACCCCCACTGACTAGCACAGTGAAGTCGTCATTGTTCGCGCACACTCAGGGATTCCTTTCTCCTTGGCTGCCAGGTTGCATCAATGTCATGCAAATCATTCTCGTTATATTAACAATGGCTGTTTTTTTTCTGGACAGACCTTATATGTCCCAAATATTGCATAACATATACTTACATAACACAATATTCATTATTTATCTGAAATTCAAATTTAAGTAGGCATCTTATATTTTGTTTACTAAATCTGATACCTCTAAGTCTTCCCCACTCTCAGTGCATTTGGTTCATGTCAGGCACGTGACCCAGACTTGCCAGGTAGAGCGTGGCCGTAGTGATTGATTTAAGGATTAGCCTAAACCACTCCAGGCCTATCAGAGCATTTCTTGGCCCTTTTACTGAAACTTTGGGGCAAGAGAAGCCTTTTTTCTCCCATTGGGATTATTCAGGAAGCAAACTTAGAATTTCTGGAGAACAACCTGCACAAAAAGCCTGAGGAAAGCAGAGTCAAGGATGTGGAAAAAGACTAAATCTTGACACCATTTGAGCTCTTTGGTCTGGCTGTGACTGAATCTGGGGTTCCAATACATGACAAACCAAGAATTTTGCACAAAAGTTGTTTTTCCAATTTCTTGAATCTCAAATTCATCCATCACTTTCAGGAAGACCTCTGTAACTACTTTACTAAGTCAATCAAAACTCATAAACCTTCCGTGCTGGCTGGTGTGGCTCAGTGGATTGAGCGCGGGCCTGCGAATTAAACAACCGCGGTTTGGTTCCCAGTCAGGGCACATACCTGGGTTGCAGGCCAGTTCCCAGCGGGGGACACACAGGAGACAACCATACGTTGATATTTCTCTCCCTCTTTCTTTCCCTTCCCTTCTAAAGTTAAATAAATAAAATCTTTAAAAAAAAAAAAAAAACTCGTAGCCTTCTGCCATTATTCTCAAAATAAAATCCCAAGCACCGAAGTTTTAAGATTTTCATTAATATGGTTTTTAAACTCCAAATTAACTTATAAATATTTTATTTATTCTCTACAGATATACACAGCAACTTACTCCACCACTTCTTTATTCTGGATTTCATTATTACAGTTTCACAGAATCTTGTGCTCTCTTAACCAAACCCAGGTAAAACCTTTAGAGGGGAAGGTTCAGAGACAGGTAGCTGGAGACTCAGGGGGTTCTGATGTTACCAAGCATGGAGAAGAGCCCATTGGTAAGAGCCCACTCTGAATAGTGGTGGGCCTTTCAGAAAGAAACTCAGAATTCCCGAGTTGAACAAGGCATAACACTGCTCCCCAGATCCTTGAATAAATATTCTGGGGATTGTTGTGGGTATCTGGTTAATTTCTAGAGTTATGAAAATGTTGATTTTGAAAAATTTGTCCCTGTTTTTATTGCTTTTATGAAGAAGTGGGTATTCTAAGGTCTTTAATCTGCCATTTCTGCTGATGTCTTTCTAATGTCCCCAAATCTTGACAGAGCCTCCTTTTTCACTAACAATCTGCCACTTAAATATCTCCCATACAAGAGTCTGCCAGAGTTGCCCCATGAAAATAAAGAGCTGGTTGCCACTTTGGGTCAGCACCACTCACTTCCTAGGAGACAATCACAGTTCTTCTCTGTGGGTTTTCTGATTCCTTGCTTATATCTTCTTTTTCTCTGACATCAGATTCCAAATCTTCAAGCCATTCCAGTAAGATTGCACTTCTCAGTCACTCCTATTAAGCCTATTTTGATTAAATTCCTACTCAGCCAACTACACTGCTTCTCACCCTTTTATTCCTGAACGTTTAATGTCAGCGTCTACATGCCCCACCCAGTCTTGGTTTAGATGACTCTGTTTCTTGAGGCTGTCGCCCCTGCGCTTTCCACTCTTCCATTACATGCTTCAGAGAGCCCTTCCCTGCCCCTCATGCCAGCTGCCACAACCAAACAGATGGTATGGATCTCTCCAAGGCTCTTCTGATCTAAACTCAAGTCACGTATCTCTCCGTATCGCCAAGACATTTCCACTATGATACATCTCCGTTAACGCTAACCCAACAAAACAAATGGAATTCCTATGAAATTGGTCACAGTCGAGAAACAAAAGATAATTTTGACATCCAAAAGTATTTCAAAAGTAATTCAAATAGCATAGTCACTAAAAATAACAACCACGAAAAGAACCACAGAAAAATTTCGTCAATAAAAAACAAAAAAAAATCCCTTCATCAATGTATCTTCTCAGTCTTTTGAAATCATATCATGGTAGCAATCCAAATATTTCTCCCTCTTAATCTCAAACCACCTCTGCCAAACTCTCCCACAAACACATCATATGCTAGGTATTGCTTGTCTTATGGTCTTATTGGTAAAAAACTCTCTTGCTTTTCGGGTATGAATCACTCAGATCGGGCTTCTTTATTCTGCTTCTCAGGCATTACCCAAATTCTCTGCAGGAAAGCCTTAGAAGTTAACCAGGCAAAGATGGAGTTTTTCTTAGAGTTGGAGGGAGGGAATAGATAATGTGAGCAATTACATACCGATATTATTTTTCTACAACATCACAGTATTCCAAATTAAATGAACTATTCCCTTCCTCAAATGACGCCCAGGCCCTGGTCTCTTTGGTGATTATCATGACATAATCTTTAGATTTTAAGTGGCTCCTCAAGTCTTCATGCCACAGTTTTGAGGCAATTTTGAAAAAAATGTTCCACTATAAGTTGTTCTGGTGCTTTGATTAAGAAAATACTACTAATATTATTATAATAAGGGAGAATATACAAAATAATCAGCCATGGAGGAAAATGTTTTTGTCACTATGACCACACCAAAACAAGAGGATACTCACTTCTATTCAGATTATTCAATATATTACTGAAATACGTACCATGCACTTAATATTTACAAAGATGATTTTTTTAAATTGGCAGCAAGGGAAGATTTAGCAAAGGCTTTTAAAGTAAAGTGGGCTTTGAAGTGGTCTCGGAGGTCCAGAAAGCTTCAAGGTAGCATCGACATAGGCCTTGGAGCAGGCCGTGTGCGTTAACACAGGGGACACGCATGTGCTCCAGGTCTGGGCATGTGAGGAGGGGGACAATGTGTGGCATACATCTAGTCATCGGGAAGCATTTCAAAGAATTAATGGGCACGGGATAAAATACAGATGGGTCGGTAAATTAAAACAGCCCTGGTGGCCGTTCTAGGAAGATTAAACATTTTTGGTGAGCTATAGATAGTAAATATATTTTGAGGAAATATTTTCATTTTATAAGATATTAATGTTTTCATAAATAAGAGATTGTGAAAGGTAGTGGGTCTAGCGAGGACAAGAGCTCTTATCTGTGTATAGTTTATTTTACTGATGACTTCGGCTTCTTTTTAGGCAAACTATTAATCATATTTAAATAGATTTCACATGCAAAAGAATAGTGAAGAAAAATGTCTGTTCATCATTTCAATGCACATTAAAAATGAATTAGTTAATATAATATGAATAAATTAATTACTGTTCTTATTGTGCATTAATTTAATATAGCTTCTATTTTTATTTTTGCTCACCTTAATGTTTCCTTCTCCCCTTCCACTCACAAGTCTTGAACATTTCTCTTTGAAATCTCTTTTGTAGAATTTCTATAATGTGCGTGACTACAAAATTTGGCATCTTTTCCTTTAAACACTGAGATGTAATGCAGAGACAATAACTGGAATTTAATAAGAAAAGCCTGAAGCAGCTCAAATCAATGTAGTAGTAGATTTAATCCCCAGACACCTGTATAAGGTCTTCCAAAAGCAGTTAGGATGGAGTGGAGTCCTCGTGAGCATGACTGGCTGTGAACAGAAGACATGTAGAGGTGGGGCATGGACTCAGTCCATCAGATCTCAGAACACATCTTTATAACATCTCCAGAGCATAAGGTCCCTCGTTCCAAAATGAAATGATTTTTAGTTGCGAGAAAGTGTTCAAAATTAAGTTAGGCAAGGCAGCCCTTTCATCTGCAAATGCTTTATTTGTAGCTTTGTCCCAACGCTCTAGCTTAATCCCTGCTTTTTGTCTATCTGAATTGTTCCTGTCCTTCCAAACTTGGCTCTCACCCTAGCTCCACCAGGAAGACTTAACCTGAGGTCTTTACTCTAATATTCTCCCTCTTGCACTTAGTAATATATTAGTTCCATGTGTGTAAGTATCATCTGCCCCAAAATTTAAGTTTCTGGAGAAAAATTACATTTCTTCTCTTTTGCCTCTGCTGCTTAGTCAAATATGAAAGATATAAATTGTGGGAGGGATCAAGAAAAACCTGACAGATGGACTTCAAAGTATTCCTGTACATTGTATTATACATGTAATCGATATGTAATATAAATTCATGTAACATTTAATTAATTTCTGCATCAAAGCAAACCAGATATCTTTTAACTGACACTTTTGAGGTGTTATCTATCTTGAAACTGACAACCATCAAGAATTGCTCCAAAGCATTGTTGTCTATTAAGCTAACAAACACCACTTCACTCTACAAGATAAACAATATAGCACACCATCAGGATTTCCGGCAGTGAATGCTTACCTTTAGAAGAAAGATCTTGCAAGTATCTGAACACAATTTAAAAATTTTTAAATTATTTTTCAATTAGAGTTGATATGCAATATTACAGATATTAGTTTCAGGCATAACTCATAATGATTAGGCATTTATATACCTTGCAAACTGATCACCATGATGTCTTACACCATGCATGCTTATTACAATATTACTGACTATATTCCCCATGCTGTACTGTACAACCTCATAGCTTTTTTATAACTGGCCATTTGTACACCTTCATCTCTTTCCCCCTTTCACACACTCCCCCAGCACGCTTTTCATCTGGCAACCATCTACTTGTTCTCTGTATCTATGAGTTTCTTTCTGTTTTGTTTGTTTATTTTGCTTTTTAGATTCCACATGTAAATGAAACCATGTTATTTGTCTTTCTCTGTTGAAGTCTCTGCACACATTAATGTGTGTTTTCCAATATTAGCTTCTGTTGCAGACTCTGATCTGGAGATTAATATTCAGGATGTTCATTAAGGTGTGCTTCTGAGACCAATCAACACCCTTGAAGGGAACATAAAGAACGGAATCGGCAGAGGGAAGAGTTGGTCTGCAGTGGGGCAGTTGGAGGGTTCTGATGCTAGGATTGTTCATCAGAGGAGTCCTAGGTAAGGTGCTGGGGCCAGATTTGATAGTCCAGTATAAACTCATCAGTTAGTGGATCCAGACTGTCTCCAGAAGCAGGCATGTCCTTCGGTGAGGGAGGTGGCTTTAAGGAAAAACAACAACAGAAAAAACAAAATGAAACAGAGGCAGTATTCCTAGCAATTGAGAAAATTAGTTCTTTTGTTCCTGAAGGGGAACCACCCACTGTAGTTACCATTTATTTTATCTTTGCACTTTCTTGTTATTGATTTGACGTTGAATATTTCTCCTCTCTCTAGTTAGATTACTTTGTGGGTTCAAGCCATATCTTATGTATCTCTGTCTCTCTAAAAGCCAGCACAATGTCTTATTCAACATAGATATTTAATAACTGCAGTTGATAGTCACATATTAAAGGCAAGATTTTGCTAAAATCTGTTTTTCCTTCAAATCATTTTATTTGACTTTGAAATGAGTATATATTTTTTAATCAAATACTTGACAAGACTAGATTCAGGGATGTGTTTGTGTTGAATTAGACAAAAAGAAGAAAGATGTTGTAGGTGTGGAGATGCTCAATAGGAAATGCTCAGGTATGGATTTGATTTAAGCAATTACAGGAGGACATAAGAGCAGCTGCCGATTTTCAAAGTGAGAACTTCAGATGGGCTCTGATCACTTGGGGTTTTATGAGTGGCCCTTCCAGATCTGATGAGCTACAGATCAAGTTCTTCCAACAACGCTGAGCAAAGTTGAAGCTGAAAACCACCTAGCCTGTTACATCAACTGAAATGTTTCCCATTCCCTGGGGCCCATAGTGTATTCACCCAATGTAGTAATAGGCCATTTGTGATTGTATTTTTTGGTGACTAGAGCACCCAGTGAAATTAGCAGAAGGAAAAAGATGTGAACCTAATCCCTCATGGATGTTTAGCTGCAGGGTAGTGTGGGAGACGGCATGGTATGGCTTTGAAGTGCCAAAGATCTGGATTAGACAGGGCGGGGCTTTCAGAGTTATGCTTTAATTTTGATGCTGAATTCCTGCCTGGGGGAATTTACCTTTGCCACCTGGATCATGCTTTTTGGTTTATCTGGCACCTACCTCTTCTGGTTGGATTCACTTTGGCTTCCAGCTTTGGGCCTCTCAGACTCTAGACTTTTGAAAAGTATTGAAAGCCATTTGAAAGTATTGGCTGTTATAAATATAAAATCTTTTCATATCCAAACATGAGTGTAATAACTAATGAAATAGGATTGTAGAGCTCCAAAGAGTTCAGCTATCTTCACTTGTCTCTATGCAATGAATGGCCACTACTCTATGTACCGCATGGCATAATGCGTTCAGGTTTAGATAAAAAGCCCCCACCTCCAAAAAACTGTAAATTTATACAATATACACCTTCTATTACATGAACACTTTAAGACTCAAGTCTTAAAGCAAGTCTCTCACTAGAAATTGTTTAATTTAATTTTAAAAGGTAAAGAAAAGATCCCAGGACAGTTACATTTAGAGGTAATATAAGAGGTAGAGGGATAAAATTGTAAACCTACCTGTGATGTCAAGGGTGCAGGAAGGTGCCAAAAACAAAACAAAACATAACTTTGAACCACATTCTGATCTTGATTTGAAAATAAAAAACTTCTAAAATTTCATAGTGGAATACCGAGCTAGAGATTGTAGACTAAGCAAAGAACATCCCTTAGCCTGTTAGCTGGAGTGGAACCGTGTCCCAGATGTACATCTAGCACAAAAACTTGAAAGTCCAAGTAGGGGGTCAGATGGGTACCCAAGGCCACTAGAGGTAACTGTGCATTGGGGTGGGGGTGCAGCTTGGGGTCATTTAAGCGTTTGGGCCAGAAAACTCTTAATATCCCCTTCCACACTCATTATACTGATTTTAGAACATCACAGAATATTCCTCTGCCAGCAGCTGTGGAAATTACAAATGTCAAGGGACCATTCTTCTCTTAATTTTGAGTAGATGTTGGCAATGTCCCTACTTTACAACAAATGAGAGAAACAGTTGGTCATCTTTCCTGCTCCTGCCTTGAGCTCTCTCCTCTGGCTTTCCAAAGTGTCCCTTCACTCTTTCGAACAACGGGGCACCCATCGCTAGCTTTAATATGTGAAACAGATCTTTCAGTTGCATTACCTTTGATTTTTAAAAATAAAAATGGAATTTACATATGATTGAAAATCCACATAGCAACGAGAGTGTAGAAAAACAAGCAGGTGTTAATAAATTTCCAAGAAACATTAATCTGTTTCTGCAAATACAATCTGTTGTTCATTTAAATGGAATGATACTCCATAAATTTACCACTTCAGTCATTCTGTGAACTATCAAAGTGTATTATATAACACCTCCAATGATCAAATTGAAAGTAAGTTTAGAAATCCAATTTACTTTTTCCATCATTTAAGCTCTTTATTTAACTTTTGCATTCCAGCCCTCATTTTAATCAAGCTTGTACTTTGTTTACTCACATTATAGGTATACTTCAAATGTTGCCATGGAATGTTGCGATTGCCAAAAAATAATGTTCTGTTCTAAACCAAGTGAGAAAAAGAAAACCATATACACAAATGAAAAAAAAGGTTTTCTATCTGTCACATTTAAAGATTTAAAATAACTTATAGCCCTAGCCTGGTGCTCAGTTTGTTGGATTGCCATCCTGTACACCAAAAGGTTGCAGGTTCGATTCCCAGTCAGAGCACATACCTGGGTTGTGTGTTCAATCTCTGGTCAAGGCACCTAAGGGAGGTAACCAATAGATGTTTCTCTCTCACATCGATGTTTCTCTCTCTCTCATTTCCCTCCCTCTCTCTCTCTTCCCTCCCTCTCTCTCTCTTTGAAATCGGTTAACATATACTCAGGTGAAGGTAAGTAAGTAAGTAAATAAATAAATCATAAAATAATTTACAGTTGCACTTTTCAAAGTCGGTAGTAATTGGTGGAACCGGAGGTAATCATGGGAGGAATTGTGAATAAGGTTGTATCTTTCTTGGAATATGCAAGAAAGGAGCAATAGATCCTTGGTGTATCATAACATGAAGTCAATATATAAATTTTGAGGTTAATAAAAAAGAAACTGCAGATGAAATCCATATTTTAAAGGAATGACAGAAGCACCAAATATATTAAAGTCAAGTAAGCATTTAAATAGGAAAAGTTTCAAGATGGCTGTGGGGTAGGTGGAAGCTGTACTCACCTCTTCCCGATGCCAAACTGGGTTATAGCTAAATTATAAAAATATAATTAAAAATTTATAATTTTTTCTTAAAAAATTTTTGGTAGTTTTGACTTTTATGACAAGGCCAATAAACTGAGATGACTATGGCCCTGAGATAGTTGCAAGCTATGTTAAGGTCAACTTACACAATATTCTAAGGACAACTGTGGATGTAGGTAACAGAATAAATGAATTTGGGTGATTCTTATTTTTCACAAATGCATTGCGAATAAGCTTTCCTGTTATCTTTGGTGAAGAGTCAGTTCTTTCCCAACCTCAGTAAACCGGATTGGTATTGTGAATGTCCCCCCTGCTTTTTCATAATCGAAATATCTGTATATCCAGAGTCTACCAAGGAGAAATATAGAAAGAATTGCCTTTGCAACCACATGTCACTATTATGGGCTTCTCCTGGACCAATAGCTCCACTTTAGTTGGGATGATAGATTAAAAATCAATTGACAAATGATTGTTTTCATGTGGGTGGCAGATATTACTAGAGGGCCAGAGCTTACTTTATGAAGTGTTTTGAAAACACCAGAGTATGGATTTCTATTTATCGGAGTTTCAATCTCCATCCCTAATTTTGAGGCCAATATATAACATGTAACTAAAAACTTTCTAGGTGGGAAGGGCAAGACATGGTTTACATTGGCTACTATTGTCCTTCCCGGACGTGTCCATTTGGTAATACAACCTTCTGGTTTACCCTTCCTGGCTTTAGTAGGTTACGTATATTTTCCACACCATTTGAACTGCTGGCTTTGCAGATTAACTTCAAGAACTGAAATTGTATTTCTGTAGAATGCAATGTAAGTGTTGGCCCGAGGGTTGGGTACTTCAGTTCAGTCTGAGAAATTGTCTATCACAACTCTGAATATCAGTTTGTCCCAGACTGGATCACCCTGAAACAGATGCCAGAGCATAACTTAATTTTGTCTTAGATGAGAAGGTAGGCGATTACAGATTAGTAACGCGGGTTTTGCAGTGGCAGGGTTGGTAAATACTATGGAAGGCGCATGACTTCTTATTGTGAAGTAACGAATGCTTACTGGAATGCCTGAAAAGCATTCAGATTCACTCAGAAGCAGACCTTACCACCTTGCCCAAGTGTTCCCTCGTCTTGTGTGGATGGCTTATGAGCAGGATCAATCATATACTGCAGGGCTGCATTAGGCACTCATCGCATCGCAGCATGCCTGCATGATGCATCCCGGAGTGGTCCGCTAAGTAGCCTGCAAGGCTACCTGCAGTGGCCTTATAAACATTCTTTGGTTGTTATCTGTGGACTTTCAAACACCTTGGGCTTTCCTGAAGGTTATTAGCAGAAAATGAAAACCAAGGGATTGTCGTGAAACTGGTTCAGGTGCTCCTAGAGGGCAGAATTACATTCTCCCCAATGGCCACTTTCCCTCTGTTCAGAAGGAGGAGCTCTCTGTTGTTTAGAAGGAGGGGGAATGGTTTATATGGTGGCAGAAATGCCAAGTCTGTTTAAAGAGTTCTTAGGGAAAAAAATGAAATTAGAGTTGTGTTAAATTAGAAAAGAGAATACAAAAGCAGGTGAAAAGGTCAACCTAGTGGTGATTCAGAGAGCCCTGAGTGAGTGTCTGGGTGTTTCAAGGGATTATAGCAAGCAGTGAGGGCTCAACTGGGAAGAAACAAAAGCTATTATCTCAGAAAGCTGAAATTAGGAAGCCAGTAGGAGAATGGGACCTCTCATGGGCCAAGAAGTCACTCAGGTAAATCATTTCTTTCCCTAGGTTTTTGCTGTGTTATATTTCAAAAGCATTTTCAGGTATCTTACATTCTCCAGGGTTCGTTTTTTTCTTACCCTGCTTGATTACGTCGCTTGATTCACTATTCACATGACTGTCTGCTCTGCTTTGTACGTGATGACCTGACTCGAGGAAATCTGCATTCCTGTCCCCAGGCATTTTCATCTTCACGACTTTATTTGCATATGGAGCCACTGTTCAAGTGGGACGGGAGAGAATGGCAATCTTGGAATGTTCAAGGGTCTCGGTGACTCCTAATCCAGTTCTAGGGCTTGGTGTTTGAGGCAGTTTCCAAAGAGAGCTGTGACACAAGGGCATTAATCTACCCTGTGACAGCGTGGGGTTTTAATGCATTTTTCTGTATCTGAAGAAAGAGCCTCCTATGGAGGTGGTGAAAGGAGTTATGGAGAAATCAATATCTTCATTTCGCCAGGGCACTGACAATTTGTAGCAATGATACGAGGGATCACTGCACAGAGAGCTTGTTGGGCAGAATCTAATGCACAGTACACACACTTTTGAAAATCGACAAAGACTTGCTTCATGAGTTTAAAAAAAAAACAGAGGTGAGTGAGCTACTCAGACATTATCTTTCTAGAAATATGTACGTAAACTGTTGTAACACCAACAACATGATTTCTGGGAAATGAGGATGTCATTATAACTCTGTTTTGCAGAAGGCATGTGATATCTGAAGAAAGATCAATTCCATAGAACATGTTTAGGAGTCAGTGAAAAATATCCAGACTATATACATTGAGATATCTAAATAAAAATAAGGTGTTTTGTAGTCTACTAAAGGTAGAGATGAATTAAGTAAATCATACAGTAAAATCCCACCAATAAGGCCATACAGCCTTGTCAGGGAGACTGACGGAGGAGAAAAGTGGGGACGTCTGAAAGGTATTTCTGGGTGGGGGATGAGTCAGAGTACTAACTAGATCAGACTCTTCCATCGTTTCTCTGCAACAGATGTTGGATTTGATGTTAATACCAGCGCCACTTGAAAATGAAATTTAATAGCCAACCACTGATTTATTTTGGTTAAATTTTTTTCCTGGAAACTGTTGTTTAGCTTACCCTGATTTACGTGGTAATCCAGTATTACATGTATAGTGCTGTAATTAGCAGTAATACTTTATATATCTCTATATATCACTCTCTGATAGCTTCCAAATAAATAGACAAGGAAGATAGATGCCCATATTAAAGATAATTATTTATTGTTTTGGTATCTTCATAGTCTTTACAAGGTTTAAATATATACAAGGAAAACCTTCTTTATATTTCACAAGGGTGTATAATCTTGTTACCCATACAAATAACTTATCTTATTCTATATACACATGAAAGTAAAATGGAAATGGATAATTTCCCAATATTTATTGTAAATTTTATTGTTTCTTCTTTTTAAATTTTTTGACAATGTTGAGAAATATGAAGGTCCTTCTATTTAGTGATTTTAACGTTTTCTTTTCCTGAGTCATAATTTTTTTAGTCTGTCTCACAGATATGATGGTGATTTCTGAGGGTAAAGACCAGATACATATGAGATGCAGACATTCAAGAAAAAACAAGCTGTTGAAAAATTTCCCAAACTTGTATTCTGTGGGAAACTAGTCTCAGGAGTTCTATCATCAAGTTAGTTTGGAAGACGGTGCATCTTATCTTCCTTCTTGGAGATGTACAGCACGCTTGAGAGTATTTAAAGCTTTGGTAAATTCTGCAAAAAAAAAGGAACTGGTTTAATGAAGCCCAGCATTTCTTAAACTTCCTTGACAATGAAACTCAATCTTTAAAAATTCATGAAGTACTAACTGTGGAAAAATTAGACTTTTATGTCCTTTGCAAACTTACCCCTTACCCAGGGGCAGGATATCCTGCTCATGGACTCTTGATCGCTAACATGTACGTCAACGCTGTGTAATATTCTTCACAGACGACAACAGTGCGAATCCCTCTATCCCCCAGCTGCCTTAATGATTTTATCCCCTTTCAAGACCTCCCTCATGATTTCATAAAATTGTTGTGAAAAATAGCCAATTAAATGGCCATTTGGCGTGTCAGATTAAGTGCTATCTGAATGTGACAACAATAGTGACTGTTAATTGAGCACCTGCTGCATGTCAGTCAATGAAGCACTAAGTCAGACTCTTAACAGAAAGTTTTCCCGTTCCATACAACAACTAGCAGAAGAGACGTTGCATCATCATATAAAATGTGAGGAAACTGTCTTAGAGAGATCAGATATCTTGTCTAAGTCCACTTGCTTCACTTACTACGGGGTGTAAAGACAGCACTGCATAACAATATCTCTTTGTCTCCCTAGTCCCTGCACTTTTCACTGTGTTACACTGTCTCTCTAAATA
This sequence comes from Carollia perspicillata, assembly GCA_004027735.1. Taxonomy (NCBI): domain Eukaryota; kingdom Metazoa; phylum Chordata; class Mammalia; order Chiroptera; family Phyllostomidae; genus Carollia; species Carollia perspicillata. Next base: position 53,868 of record PVKM010003341.1, read on the forward strand.
ACGTGAATTCAGCCAATCCCTGTGAGATCATAAAATATGAAGTGATAAGAATAATGATGCCAATAATAGTAATTAATAACAATCAGAAAGGTATTACATTGTTACGGTGTAAAATTTATGGTGGTGCCATGTTTGAATAGTATAGAGCCGCTCTCCTTTCTCCCACCCTGCATCCAGTGAATCCCTAACTCTGGCTGACATTTTCTTTCACGTCTCTACAATCAACCTATTGCCACTCACTTTCGCCTAGGTCACCATCTCTATCTGCTCTGGGTTTTTACTCTAACCGATGCTTAATTGGTATCCTTGCCTTCCTCCAATCCATCAGTCCATTTTGTGCGCTGAAACCACAATGGCCTTTCTCAAATAGATCTGATTATTTGATCCCTCCCTATTCAGCTTAAAACCTTGATGATTTCCCACTGACAATAGGCTAAAGGCTGAACTTAAAAGGTTCTAAGATTCCTCATCTTTTCGCCCCTAACACCTTGCCCAATTCAAACTCCGTACTCTCTTATTTCATTCTAGGCCTTATCAATATCAAACTAGCAATTTCATTGGTTCTAAAGTGCACTTTTACTTCATTTCATGACTTCACAACTGTGAAATGAAGATGTGTTTTCCAACCAATGCTCTATCCACATGTAAGTGGCAGCATTTTCCCTTTCTTGGTGGCATATAAATGGCTGACGATTGAAAACCTCATAGATTCGGTGAGATCTTGCACTTCAGTTACTCTTCTGTGCTCTTTGAATGTCTCTTCACTACCACTCCTAGTCTCGTCCTTCCTGTGAGAAGACATTAGGACTCTTCCAGCCTTGTTTAAGGATGTCACTTTTTGCCGTCATGGCGTTACTTTATCAAATGTGTGGGTAGTGGTTTGAAAGGATGGCCATAGTTCTTTGCTACTCCTTCCCTTTCTGTGAGAAGCCTCATTGCCTTCCCCATGAGTGTGGGCTCTATTTAGTGATTCTCTTCTGAAAAATAGAATGTGGTAGAAGTCACCATGTGTCATTTCCAAGAATATGTCATAAAAAGACTTGTTTTCGTGCTTGATCTGTCTTGGATTGCTCTTTTTGAGGAGGCGAGCTGCCATGTCATGAAGAAACTCAAGAACCTCTGTGGAGAGGTCCCATGACAAGAGACTGAGGCCTGCAGCCAAGAACTGTGTGAGGGCACCATCTTGGAAGCAGATTCTCAAACTCCAGTCAAGCTTTCACATAACTGCAGTCCTGGCCAACATTTTACCTGCAATCATATGGGAGACGCTGAGCCAACACCACCTAGCTAAGCTGCTCCCAAATTCCCAACCTACAGAAATTGTGAGATGATTAATGTTTGTTGATTTTAACCACTAGGTTGGGGGTAATTTGCAACACAGCAATAGATAACTAACACAACGCTGAATCGAAATCAATTTTTTTTCTTGCTTGTATTTTCCTCTGAACCAAAGGTCCCTGGAGAGCAGCGTGAGATTGACCCTCAGGCTGACTGGCTTCTAGGACTGGCCATGACAACATATGAGCAGCTCGGCCATGACAACAACATACCCCAAGCAGTGGCATTTGCTCCAGTGAGGTCTTGTGTCCGCTGAGACCCCCCGTTGAGTGTGCTGTTTGTGGAGCTAGTCAGTTGGTGCTCTATTGTGATATAAAGCTGACCAAGGAGTATTTTGGTTGTAGGGCCTCTTGGGAGGTACTCTGGTGCAGCCAGTATCAGCTGCTGCTTGTAGCCTGCCTGGGGCTACCTGTTAAGAGTTGCAAAGCAATCTTGTTTGGTAACTGCCTATTCTTGGCTTAGATGTGTGTGGGAGGGGTCATGCTGCCAATCAAGGCCAGCTGCTACCAGTAGCAGGTCAGAAGCAGGTCAGCAAAATGCCCAAGGCACTCTAAGACCTGCCACCACCTTCCAGCTACTCATAATGCTCAAGCACTTAATGAGCCTCAGTGGAACACAGGTTAGGTGAAGCAGTGTCTCAGGGAGTCATCAGGGTGGAGCTAGTGGGGTTCACCAAGCTACTACGGAGTCAGATTTGGTCACGTGGGTGGAAAGCTCAACACTGGGACAATGTTGGCTGTCCCTCTGGCCCTGACCCTGAAGCCAAGCAACTCAGCCTCTCCCTGCATGTCTATTACCCCTCTCCACAGTTTGAAAGGAATATTCCTCCAGAGTTTTTTAAGAAAGTCTGCAGTGTAGCCCAGGCTGATTGCTGCAGAAAGAGCCATGGGCCATGGGGGGGGGTTTGGTGTGGCTGAGTTCCCAGGAGTCGTCAGTGGGGCGCTAGCAGAGTTCACCAGGCTAATACAGGTTTAGATATGGCTGGTGAGGGGAGCTCAAACACAGGAGAGACGGTGGCCACTGATGGTGTAGAAAGAGGCTTCAACACATGGGCAGTGGTAGCCGACCTTCCTGCCCTTGCACTGAAGACACAGTATGTCTCTGGCACCACCCCCTGCCCCCAAGCTTAACTAGAATTACTGGAGAGTTTTTAGAGAAAGACTGCAATGCTGGCTCAGGCGGGATGCCCTGGAAAGAGCCTTGGGTTGTGGTTAAGTTGGATGGGTCAAGTTGTCAGGGAGTCATCAAAATGAAGCCAATGGAGTTTACCAGGCTAATGCAGATTCAGATTTGGCCCAGTGGGTGGAGAGCTCAACACAGTAAAGGTGGCTGCCCTCCCTCCAGGCCAGTCTCCCTTTGTATATCTCTGGCACCACCAGAGCCACTGTCCCTGTTCCAGAGCCAATATGAGTTCCTGTGAATGAGAGTTTATATACTGGCCCTTTAAAAGGATACTTGGATTTCCAGCAGCCTTCCATCTCATGCGGATGTATGGAAGAATCCCTATTGATTTTCAAGGGCAGATGTTAAGTGGGCTCCTCTTCCTGGCACTGGTCTTCTGAGCTGGGGAGCCGGGCGTGGTGCTGAGACCCCTCACTCCTCAGGGGCAGACCTCTGAAGATGAGACATCCCTCTGGATTCTCACCCGGCACATACTGTTGTGGGGCTACATTGTTTTATGTCACTACCTTTCTTATCTCTCCACATGGCTTCTTTGTATCCTTAGTTACAGGACTTCTGTTCAGCTAGTCTTCACATGCTCATCCAGGTTGATTGTTCTATAGTTTGGTTGTAATTTTGCTATGTTCATGGGAGGAGGTGAATACAGCACCCACTTATTCTGCCATCTTGACTGGAACCTCCTGGGGTTTCTCATATCATTCTAGGTCTATTTTCATCATTTTATGCCACACATTTTATTTGTCAGTTGGTATGTCCTTTTGCTCCCTACTGGACTGCAAACTTTTGATGTTATGAATCAGTCTTATTATTTTAGTCACTAGTGCATTGCACAATGCCTTGCATGTGATACTAAAACAACAATCATTTGTTAAATGGATGAATAAATAGATGAACAAATGAATGAATGAGTCACTATGTTTGGCTATCACAGACAATTTTAATGGATTTTCTCAGTGTGGGGTAAAGAATTATTACACACTACAAGACTCAGGGGATTAAACCTCTGCTAGATAACAAAGCAGATAACAAGCCATCCAAAATTATTTTCAACACTTGAATTTTTTTTTCCTCAATGGCTTCTATCAATTCATGTTTCATAGTCTAAAACACAAGTTAGTCAAGGTTAGTGCCATAAAGAATGCTAGAAAAAGCTTAGTCAGAAACCAGGAAGAACATTTTGGAAGTTGAAGCAAGACCTCACAACCATTCTGTGTTTGTAGAACTTGTACTCTGAAGAGCCTTTACAAAGCTTTCTCAAGGTTAGTTTTTTGTTTAGATTTCAACAATGTAATATTCAGTTGAAGGACAGCACTGCGAAGGATTGTTCCCCAGTGAGCCCCATGTTGTTGCCTCTCTGGTTTTCAAGGGGTTGGGGTACATAATTGAACATCCAAATGTAATTTTCAGTAATAGTTTTCCAAGAATGGGCTCTTTTTCCTCTTGAGAACACCTATATTTACTAATATCTCACCTTTTTGTTTATTTTTTATTTTCTTGATTTTAATGAGATAGACAAAGGGAGAGAGAAGGAGACAGAAAGAGAGAAACATCAATTTTTTGTTCCACTTTATTTATGTATTCATTGGTTGATTCTTGCATATACCCTGAACGGGGATTGAATCCACAACCTTTGTGTGTTGGGATGATGCTCCAACCAACTGAACTACATAGCCAGGGCTTACTAATATTAGGGGCTACTGCTGGCCTTTTGAACACCTCTTTTCCCAAGGCGTTTTTTTTTTTTTGGTAACCTAAGTATCTGGAATTAGAAAAGTTTGGTTCAATGTGAAGAAACCACCAATTTGCAGCATTTATTTAATTCCCACACAACTATATTCAACCCCAGATGTGGCTACACAATGATAACTTCCCCTCAGGTCTGGTGACTTTGTGTTGCCATCAGCACAAGCAGGAAT
>PVKM010003342.1:0-42817 GCA_004027735.1 Carollia perspicillata
GAGCTTGCAGACCCCAGACGCAGGGAGGAGATGGGAGGAGATGAGCAGAGCACGCAAGGTACACAGGGCAGTTGGCCAACTGTGGACACATATTCGCGTGCAGATAAACTAGGCAAGAGCGGGCAGTGAGACGGACCCGGACCACACAGCCCAGGGCCCCAGCGACGGGAAATAAAGCCTAAAAACACCAATTTATATTTCTACCAGCCACTTTTAAGATATTGGGTCAGCCCATATTATTTCTAACGGTGTCATCAAACTTCTTTATATCTACTAAAAAAGAGTGTAAAATGGTATTTAATCTTGGTGATATTTTATTATTTATTATTTGATAACTTTTTATCTGTTTTTTCCACTGAAATAATATAATCTTTACAAAGTCTGATACTTTGTCTTCCTTACTGTTTTATACCCACAACCTGTGATAGTGTCTGGTACATAGAAATGCTCAATGAATAATTTTTAAATGAACTCATGATGTTATATATAATTGATTATAAATTTGATCTTTCTCATTATATTTATATAATCTAATATATAAAATATATTATGTAATAATGATGCTGTGAACATAGGGGTGCATAGGTTCCTTTGAATTGATGTTTCAGGATTCTTAGAGTATATTCCCAGCAGTGAAATCACTGGGTCAAAAAGCAGTTCCATTTTTAATTAAAAAAAAAATATTCCATACTGTTTATGCAGTGGCTGCATCAGTCTGCATTCCTACCAGCAGTAGGAATCAGTCTCCATATCCTCCCCAGCTCTTGTTGTTTGTTGATTTACTAATGATGGCCATCTGATAGGCAGCAGATGATATCTCATTGTTTTTAATTTATATCTCTGGTGGCCAGTGATATTGAGCATCTTTTCATATGTCTGTTTGCCATCTGTATGTACTGTTTGGAGAAATGTCTATTCAGGTCCTTTGCCTATTTTTTTTAATTGGATTGTCTTCCTGGTATTGAGTCATAACCCTTGTCTAATAGATCACTGGCAAATATGTTCTCCCATATCATTGGTTCCCTTTTCTTTTTGATGATGGTTTCTTTAGCTGTGCAGACACTTTTTAATTTGATGTAATCCCATTAGTTTACTTTTTCCTTTATTTTCCTTGCCCTAGGAGATACATCAGCAAAAAATATTGCTACATAGGATATCTGAAATTGTACTGCTTATGTCTTCCACTAGGACTTTTATGGTATCGCCACTTATATTTAAGTCTTTTGTCCATTTTGAGTTTATTCTCGTGTATGATGTAAGTTGGTGGTCTAGTTCCTTTTTTTTTTGCATGTACCAGTCCAGTTCTTCCAACATCATTTTTTGAAGAGACTATTCTTACTCCATTCTATGCTTGTGACTCCTTTGTCAAATATGAATTGACCATAGAGATATGGATTTAATTCTGGGTTCTCTATTCTGTTCCACTTATCTATGTTTCCATTCTTATACCAGTACCGGGCTGTTTTGAAGACAGTGAACTTGAAGTATAGTTTTATATCAGGTATTGTGATCCCTTCAACTTTATTCTTCTTTCTCAAGATAGCTGAGTCTATTTTTTTTCCATGCCATATAAATTTTTGGAGTATTTGTTTTAAATAAGTAAAATACACCATTGGCACTTTAATAGGGATTGTATTAAATCTATAGATTGCTTTGGTTAGTATGGACATTTTATTGATCTTAATTCTTCTATTCCATGAACACAAAGTATGCTTCCATTTATTTGTATCTTTCTCAATTTCTTTTTTAAAATATTTTATTGTTATTCTATTAGAGTTGTCTCAATTTTTCCCCTTTTGCCCTCCTCTGTGCAGTCCATCTCCCATTCCCACATTCAATCTCAACCCTGTTGTCCATGTTCATGGGTCATTTATACATGTTCCTTGACTAGTCCAATCTCCTTCTTTCCAGCCTTATCCTCTTCTACTCACCCCTCTGGTCACTCACTGTCAGCCTGTTCTTTGTTTCCATGTATCTGGTTCTACTTGCTTGTTAGTTTATTTTGTTCATTAGGTTCCTCTTATTTGTGAGATCGTATGGTATTGTATCTTCCTCAGTTTCTTTCTTCAGTATTTTATAGATTCCCAAGTATAGGTCTTTTATTTTTACGTCCTTAGTTAAACTTATTCCTAGGTACTTTATTATTCTTGTTGCTATAGTAAATGGTTTTTTTCCTAGTTTCTGATATTTTATTGTTCAATTTCTGAATATTGATGTTGTATCTCATTAATTTGCCAAATTCACTTAGTAGGTCACATAGTTTCTTGGTGGAGACTATGAGGTTTTCTACATACAATATCATGTGGTCTGCAAACAGTCACAATTTTGCTTCCTCCTTCCCAGTTTGGATGCATTTTATTTCTTTTCCTTGTCTGGTCACTGTGGCTAGAACTTCCTGTACTATGTTGAAAAAGAATGGTGAGAGCAGACAGGCTTGTCTAGTTCCTGATCTTAAGGGAAAAGTGACATGGACACCAGCCTGCACTGTCCACGGTGTTATGGATGAGACACGAGAAATTCACACAGACTACCGAGTCCTGTGGAGGAAAAGGGAGAGCATTGAGAGAAAAAGCTTTGGCCTCGGCCATGACAGGCCTTTATTGGGTTTCTGCTCACATTGCATGATGGTTCTCATTTACTATGCACAGGTTCACTTTTGGAGGTTACCTTTTACAGAAAACAAAAGAGCTGATGCTGCTAATCACATCACAGAAGAAGGATATTTGAAAATTAAAAAGGAAAAGTGGTTGAATCAGTTATACTCCATACTGGAGAGTTTTAGCATGGATTTTAGGAAGTTACAGTAAGCACTTGCTATCTCAATATAGGGTGAGGGAGTTTTAGCAAAAGCAAGTCTCAAAGTGGCTTAGGTACATTGCAGGCCTGATTCCCCACAGGAGAACCTATCCATGGGTATAGGTCCTGTACATCGAACCTTGCTTTCCACTGGGAACTGGGCCCATGCCACACAGAATGGTCTTCTACAAAAAGCTTTTAGTTTTGCCCATTGAGTAGGGGGCTGGCTGTAGGTTTCTCCTTTATTTCCTTTATTATGTTTAGGTATGCTCTTTGTATTCCCACTTTGCTGAGTGTTTTATCATAAATGGATGCTAGATTTTTCAAATGCTTTTTGGTATCTATGGATATGACTGTGTGATTTTTGTCCTTCATTTTGATTGTATGATGTATTACATTTACTGATTTGTAAATACTGTCCCATCCTTCCATTCCTGAGATAAATCCCACTGGATCATTGTGTATGATCTTTTCAATGTATTGCGGGATCTGCATTGCCAATATTTTGTTAAGGATTTTAGCATCTATGTTCATCAGATCTATTGGTTTGTAATTTTCTGTCTTTGTTGTGTCTTTACCTGGTTTTGGAATTAGGGTAATACCAGAGTTAGGGTAAAGAGTTTGGGAGTTTGCCCTTTTCTTGAATTTTTGGAATAGTCTCAGAAGAATAGGAGTTAGTTCTTCTTTGAACGTTTGGTCAAATTTGCCTGTGAAGCCATCCAGTCCAGGTTTTTGTATGTCAGGTGATTTTTATTACTGCTTTGATTTCACTACTTGTTATTGGTCTACTTGAGCTTTCTGCTTCTTCTTGATTCAGTTTTGGAAGATTGTATATTTCTAGACATTTGTCCATTTCACTCATGTTGTCCAATTTCTTGACATATGGTTGTTCATAGCAGTTTTTTATAATTATTTGTGTTTCTGTGTTATCAGTTGTTATTTCTCCTCTTTTGTTTCTGAATTTATTTATTTGAGTCTTCTCTATTTTTTTCTTGATGAGTCTGGGTAAAGGTTTTCCCTTTTTGCTTATCTTTTTAACGAAGCGCTCCTTGATTCATTGATCCTTTCAATTGTTTTTTGGTCTCTGTGTCATTTAATTCTCCTCTGATTTTGATTATTTCCTTCCTTCTCAGTCTGGGTTTTGTTGTTGTTCCTCTAGATGTCTTGGATGGAGGGTTAGGTTGTTTATTTGAGATTTTTTTTCTTTGTTAGGTAGGCCTATAGTCCTATGAATTTCCTTCTCAGGACTGACTTCTCTGTGTCCCATAGGTTTTGAGTTGTTGTGTGTTCAATCTTATTTGTTTCCAGGTGTTTTTTTTTTATTGTTTGTTTTATCTCATTGATTACCTATTCATTATTTAATAACATGTTATTCATTCTCCATATATTTGAATTTTTAGAGTTATGTCCTTGAGGTTGGTTTCTAGTTTCAAGCCATTGTGATCCCAGAAGGTGCTTGATATGATTTCAATGGTCTTGAACTTGTTGACATTTGTTTCATGTCCGGCCATGTGGTCTACCTTTGAAAATGATCATGTGCATTAGAAAACAATGCATAATTGTTTATTTGGGCTAAAATGCTACATAAATATCAATTAAGACCATTTGATCTAGGGTGTCATTCAATCTATAATTGCCTTGTTTATTTTTTTGTTGGACATTCTATCTATTGTTGTGAGTGGGGTGTTAAAATCCCCTACAATAACTATTGCTGTTGATGTCCTACTTAATGTCCTACAAGATTTTCCCTATGTATTCAGGTGCTCCTATGTTGGGTGCATTTACGTTTAAAAGGGTCATATCCTCTTGTTGGACTACTCTCTTAAGTTATATATAGTGACCTTTGTCTCTTGTTATGCCCTATGTTTTGAAGTCTATTTTGTCTAATATAAGTATTGCTACCCAAGGTTTTTTTTCATATCCACTTGCTTAGAATAGTTTATTCCATCTCTTGTCTTTCAGCCTGTTTAGATATTTTGTTCTGAGGTGGGTTTCTTGTAGACAGCATATATGTGGGTCATGTTTTCTTATCCATTCAGCTATCCTGTCTTTTGTTTGGAAATTTAATCCATTTACATTTAAGATTATTAGTGATAGATATTTATTCATTGTCACTTTTCCCTTTATGCCTGTGTTCGTTCCACTCTCTCTCTCTTTACTTCCATCTTTTTAAAGCCCTCATTTAGCCATCTCTTGCAATGCTGGTTTGGTGGATACATAGTCTTTTAGCCTTTTATTTTTCTTTAATCTGGGAAGCTCCTTATTTCGCCTTCCATTTTAGATGAAAGCCTTGCTGGATAGAGAAGTCTTTTCATAGGTTTTTATTTTTCATTACTTGGAATATTTTGTGCCATTCAGCGTATAGCCTTATTGGAAGTGCCTTGTATGTTACTAGCTATTTATCCCTTGCTACTTCTTTGTCTTTAACTTTTGCCATCTTAATTATGATGTATCTTGGAATGGCCCTCATTATATTCATCTTGATTGCAACCCTCTGTGCTTCCTGGACTTGTGTGACTTTTCCCCTCACCAAGTTAGGGGATTTTCTGTCATTATTTTTTTTCTAACATGTTTTCTACACATTGCTCCTTTTCTCCTCTGGTATCCTGTGACATGAAAATTGTTGTGGTTCATGTTTTCCTGAAGCTCCCTTAAACTACCGTCATTCTTTATAGGTCTTCCTTTCATATTATTGCTCTGACTTTTTTTCCTACCTTTTCTCCCAGCTTATCGATTCAGTTCCCTGCTTCATCTAGCCTGGTTTTAATTCTTTCTAGTGTATTCTTCATTTCAGATATTGTATTCTTCTTTTATTTCTGGTTATTATTCATGGATTTATGTCCTTTTTCATGCTGATGTAGTACCCATTCAGTTCCTAGCAGTTCCCATTCAGTTCTTTGCAGTTCTCTCTGAGTTCATTAAGTATATTTATAACTATTATTTTGAACTCTATGTCCGATAAATTGTTTGCCTTAATTTCATTTATTAGTCTTTCTGTGGATTCCTCCTTTCTTTTTGATTGGGGGTTGTTTCTTTGTTTCCCTATTATAGCTGGCTGTTTTTATTTGTTTCTGCATATCAGATCGATCTGCTTTAACTCTCTGTCTTCATGGGGTGAGCTTCTGTAGTAGGAATTCTGTGGGACTCAATGGTATATCATCTTTAATCGCCTGAGCTGGATGCTCTAGGAATGCCCTTTGTTCAGTTAATGTCGGCTCTTTTGTTGTACTTGGGCTTTGGTTATTGATGGCTCACTTGGTGGTGGGTTGTCCTCTCTGGCTAGCTTGCTGAGAGTTACAACCCCCACCACACCTTGTATGTTGTTGCACAGTTGCTGGCATAACAAAGCAAAACTACCCAGGAAACCAAACCCACACCAACAAAACTACCCCCTAACACATTAGCAATATCAACAGCAAATGAGCAAAGATTAATAAAAATGGAAAGAGATTAAGAATATTATATGATAGGAAAAAAGAATATAAGATGAATAAAGGAAAGAAAAATGACTGAGTAGGAAGAGGTAAAAGTAACACAAGTAGAGAATAGAAACAAGGCAAAGAAAGGGAGAAAATAAAATTTCAAAAATAAGTTATTAAGGGAAGGGAGATGGCAAAATGGAGTAAAAAAGGGAAAAATATAATATGAAGCTTGAAATAAAATTAAAAAATAGCAAACCAATAGAAAAAAATTAAAGAAAGATGACAACAGGGTCAATAATAACGACAGATGAGCAAAGATTACTAAAGGCAGAAAGAGAATAAGAATATTATAATAAAGAAAAAGAGAATATGAGATATCTGCAGTGAATAAAAATGATTTTGAAGATAGAGGGAGGAGAAATAATAAGAGAAAAGAATAAAATCCAGACTAAGAAAAGGAAAAAATAAAATTTCAAAATCAAATAAGCAAGGGCAAGAATAAGGCATAATGGAGTAAGACAGGGGGAGGGTAACCTATGAGATCTGAAATAATGAAATGGTGAACAAGTTGGAAGAAAATAAAGAAAAACAGCAATAACCACAATATCCACACCAAACAAGCAATGATTAATAAAGGTGGAAAGAAAAGAATATTATAAGAAATGGAAAAAGAAGTGAGCTGACTAAAAGAAAGAAAGGAGATTTTCAGAGGTAGAGGGAGGAGAAATAGTAAGATTATGGATAGGAACAGACATAGAAAAGGGGAAAATGAAGTTTGAAACAAAAATAAGAAAAATAAGAAGGCAAAAATGGAGGAAGACAAGAGAAGTATACAATATGAGACTTGAAATAAAAGTAAAATAATAAATATATAAAAATGTAAATAAAAAGAATAAAAAAGACAAAAATAGTGAATTAGTTGGACTACAACTGAAGAAAAAGAAAACATATTAAAAGGCTATGTGAGAGAAAAAATAGTAACACCAATGCGGAAGAAGAATGCGGTGGAATTCATTTCAGCAGAGTTTGGTGTTTGCTTCCTGTCTTCTTATTCAAGATCTGCCTCTGGCTTTTTATCAGCTCAAGGTCCAGGGGTGGGTCATCCAACTTCTGGCAGCACCCCCTGTACCACCTTCACCTGCCTCTAGAGGGGGCTTCTATTATGATCTGGAAACTGAGACTCCTGGGTCTGCTTTGGGAGGTGCTGTTTCTTCTGGGAGAATTGTGGATGTGTTCCCCTGCCCCTGCACAACCTGTCTTGGTCTGTCCCAGCTTATTTCCAATAATGTATAGTTTCTGATGAACTTTCTGTCCATTTCCAGGAAGGAGCCAATCTGTGTAAGAGGTCAGCTCTTTCCTGCTTGGTGCCAAGGGCAGCTCTGTGTAAGAGCTGAGGCTGGGTGGGGCCCTGATTACCCCTCGCTGAACCAATTTCTGATCTCTCAGCCTTGCCGGCCTCAGTGGAATAAAGCCCTAGGAAGCAGTATATTTTGTCTCCCTGAGAGTGATTCAAAATGGGCTCTTATGGAGTTTCTTTTCTGGTCTTTCTCCTAAGGATATGTACCTTGCAGGGGGTTTTTGAGCCTGGCCTGACTGTTCTGTAGACCAGAGGTTTCCTTCTCAGAGGTTTAAACTCTGCTGGGGAGGGGGTTCTGCCAAGCCAAAAATAATCTAGGAGCTCAACTCCTGGCTGTCTAATTCCCAGCCCATGGCCCTCACAGTAGAAAAAGTCCCGAACTTTCCATTTTGCGAAGAGCCTTCTGTCTTGCTAGCTACATTTGGTTGAGGCCCAGAAATCCCTTTGCTGTGCAACTTTCTGATCTCCCAGCCCAACTGTACTCAGCTGAAGCAAACTGCACTTTCAATCTTGTCTCTTTGCTGGCAGGGCAGCTGCACATGGGTTCCCTGACCAACACACTTCACCTCCCCTTTTAAAAAATCTCTATGTGGCACCCCCACTGCAGTACCAAGCCACTGTCCAGTTCTCTGCTCATACCACCTCTCCAAAGAGCCAAAAGTCTCTCGCAGTCATGGCTGGCCAAAACCTTCCTCTGCCTGCTCCAGTTGCAGCCCCTGATCTCTTTGGGAGATAGAGTCAGTCTCTCTCTCTCTCTCTCTCTCTTTTTCTCTCTCTGGCACTCTTTTGATTGGCATTTAGCACTGCAGTTATGGACATGCTGCCTGCTGTGTGTGTAGCCTGGATCTGCCTGGATCTCCCTGGCTCCATATATCCTCCTAAGTCCCTCTCAGCCAGGGTTTGGAGGTTTCCCTGAGTGGGACTAGGGTTTATTTGTGAGGGGAGGGAGCCACAAAGCTGCAATTTCTGACTAGTCTATCCATGAATGCAGGCTCCCTACATGAGGTTTTTCCCCATTCAGCTTATAAAATCTCCTAACTGCCCATTATGAAACATCTTCTGTACTCTTTGGCTTCAAAACTTCATATTAGCTAAGATTCTGTTGATTGTTCAGGTTGTCAAAAGATCAGCTAAGAACCTAAGTTGGGGGCAAGAGTAAGTGAACTCAGCTTCCACCCACTTGGCCACCACTTTCTCCTCTAATAACATACAGCATTATTTTCAATAGCCAAGATTTGGAAGCCGCCTAAGTGCCTGCCAGTAGATGAATGTAAAAAAGCTGTAGTATTATGTTGGCCAAAAAGTCCATTTAATTTTTTCTGTAAAATAAAAGACATTTTTAATCCCCAGTAATTTTATTGATTTGGATATTGAGTATTTAGACTATCTCCTGCATGGTAGAACATTGATTTTTCACAATTAATGTTTTGATTTGATTGCTATCTACTTCAACTAGTCTATCTGACTGTGGAGCATCATCCAGTGAGAAATCTCTAGCACGAAACTTCACAGACCACTTTTGACACATTCGATCAGTCGCAGCAATTTCCTCCATACAATGTACAAATCTCTTTTTTTGCATTTCAGTTGCACTTTTACCTTTCTTGAAATAATAAAGCATAATGTGCCCGAAATGTTGTGTACTTTCTTCCATCTTTACTATTAAAATGACTATTCAAAAATTCACCAATTTTGATTTTCTTAATACATGCTGATAATGACAGTTGTCACACTATGATCTACAAAATTAAAGACAAATGAAGTTGAAGACAACTAAGCACTAGTAGAGCCATCTTACAGGGAAAAACAAATGAACTTTTGGGGCAACCCAATACATTCACACAATGGAATACCACTGGTCTCTAAACAAAGAAGGAACTCTTACTTTTTGTGACAACAAGGATGGACCCGGAGGGTATTATGCTAAGTGAAATAAGCCAGGTAGGGAAAGACATGTACCATATGATATCACTCATATGTGGAATCTAATGAACAAGTGAAACAAGTAAAATAGAGACAGACTCACAGAGAGCAGGCTAACAGCTACTGCTATCAGGGAGAGAGGTTTGAGTGGGATGGTGGAGAGATTGAGCGAAAAAGAAAAAAGGGAGAAAGAAACTCTTGGACACAGACAACAGTGTGGTGATTGCTGGGGTCAGGGAGAGTGGGAAGAACTGGAGGAAAGTGTATGGGGGATAAATGATGATAGAGACTTGATTTTGGGTGGTGAACACACTATGCAGTATATGGATAGATAATGTGTCATAGAATTGTGTACCTGAAACCTGTCTAATTATGTTAACCAGTGTCACCCCAATAAATTCAACAATAAGGAAAAACAATGAAATATAGTGGTTGAAAAAAACATTCACTTCTTTACTTTCTTTGATTATTAATTTTAATGTACATACCAAGCTTCATATGCCTGGACACACATTTTTCATCATATCCTCTCATCATGTTTCTATATTGCTCAATTTTCTAAGGACTCAATTTATGGTGAAGTGCATATTTGCTGTAAGTTGATTGGGTTTTAGAAACCTGAGGTGAAACCAGAGGAGGTGGTAATGCTCATTTTATTACTCCGTTGCCATCTTGGATTTCACATGCTGTTTTATATATTGATTTGGTACATTTTTACCTTATCGATATAGGCTTTTATAACAAATGCACTTCCTCATTCTGCATAGCTATCCTCCTAGGTATTTTTAACTAGATGTAAAGGTAGTTGAGATCCATTGTCTAATTATGATTATAATTTCATTTATGACGACATCCTTCACTCGATTAGAGGTTGTAACCACAAGCCCACCATTAATGCCTCTTAAATCATCTCTACATGAACGAGGAAAAACCTGCTCTCGGCATCATGTTTGGAACACTAAGTGTGGTTTTATGCATTTGAAATTATATTGGCAGGTTCATGCTTTTTATTATATACTTGGCTTTCTACCTTCTTGTTCACTGTAGTGATCAGCTTGTTTGATTGTGCCCACCCCTGTTCTGTCTGGCCCAGTGTCTGAGCCAAGCACCATGAGCACCCACGGGGTGAACTTGGCAGCTGTGAAGCCCAGATGCTGAGCTCCAGTTGTAATTTTCCAGCAACAGCATCTGGGTGTTTGGTTGGCCTTTTATCTGGCTTATGTTGTCTGTCATGGTGGCTGTAGAAACCTGTGAACTTGGCATGAGATCTGTCTCCTTGTCTGTGGGCCTATCTTGTTCATACAAAATGTCATTTCCTATTTATTCTCATTTGATGTTTATACAGTTATCCTCAGCAACACATCTGGATAGTAACTGGAGTGAAATTCTCTGGAAGTCACCTATGTGTTTAACCTTTTCATGTCTTTCCTTCTAACTTTCCTACCCAATCGCATGCTACATATTTTCTACCTCTGTTCTTTGGTTGTACGTTCATTCTGGTCCCCATTTCCCTGTGAATCAGAAAGAGTAATAAAATGATTCAGTGGTTGGCATGTGTGCAGGAGCCATTTCCCTGTGATGGGACCCCTAGGGCTCCAGGCTTCTTTTGATTTCAAGTTCTAATTTTAGAGCCTGACTATCAAAATACAATTTATATTTCATATGCCATATTCATTGTTTGAATAAAGGAATGAGATTATTGGAGGGTTAGTCTTTTACTCAGAATATTAACACTACATGGATATCCATCTTTAATAAGCTACTTCAGCAACTATCAAATACCTTTCCATTTTATGTCCCTTTAAAACAAGATCATATCATTTGGAGAAGATTTTATGTTTTGCTCTTTATGTTTCTTTTCTAAGTTTGATTTGAAGGAATTTAAAAATTTTTTCCCTTTCATTAAGGATTTATAAAATTATAGTTCATTGGGGAATATGATTTTCTTTCTATATAAAAATGTACCTAGTTTTCTTTGTATTTTTAAATTAGTAAAAATGAATCATGAAACCCCAAATATTAATCAATGTAAGAAAATTGGATAAATTTATTAAAATTGGATACTAGAACAACCACTGTTAGTTTATAAAAACTGAATTTTATTTTGTCTATTATCTAATTTATGCAAGAGAAAAAAGAAGGTAGACAACAGTTGTTCTTGATGTGAAAATGCAACTCCCTATATGGTAAGATATGTGACATCTTTCCTACTGACAAGTGCTTACAGTACTGTTCATTAATTTTATCACTAACATAAACTTTTAATATGCATATGATCAGAATATAGGACTTCCAGGGCAGCTTAAAGTGACTGTAACCTGTAATTACTGTTCCTGTACTTGATTATAATAATCTGATTGCAATTATTCAGTGATTTTTAATACAAGCCTCAAGCTACATAACAATAATTCAAGTTCAGTGATTGGGAACATGTTTCTGTTTGGCTGTGAAATGATGTTTTAATCCATCATGATTCAAAGATCTGAACTATAGTTCTGTTGGGGTAATTAAAGCATATTTATATTGTCAGTAAAACAACCTTACTGTGAAGTAGATTAATTAATGCAAAATTTCATATATGTCAAAATAGATCATTATAATGCAATCTCTAATAAAAGGTAATAAAGGAAAGACTCTTATGGTTAGGTAACTTGACCTCTCTGACCCTGTATCTAAAAATTGCAAATAGAGGTGAAGGAGGAGAAGTGGGGCCAGCTAAAGGATCTATCTTTTATAACGCGTTAACAATATCCTAAATATGTCTTGAATTTTGGCACTTGAAAGACTTAAAAGTCAAATGAATAGGTATAATTTATTTTGTAAAGAAGTTTATAGAAAAGCCAAAAGTCAAGAAAAACACTTGGTATAGGAATGGTTTCAAAATCTAGGAGGAAGAGTAAGTGGCAAGGACAGTAATACAGACTTGTCAAATATTTTCAAGAAAGCTTCTGGAGAAGAGAACAAATCTTTGGGGAGAAAAAATGTATGGTATAATAGATCTGTAAAACTATGCTGACTTTTTATTTTGGTATTTGTTTCCTTTTTCTTTTTTATATTAAAATTAAGCAGTGAACCTGACTCTAAAACAGGAAATGTTAAATACCAAATAATGCTCCCAGACACTTAAACTTCATCTAATGATTAATAGTTCAAAATGAGAGATATACAGGGCTGTAAGAGAGGGATAATAGTTTTAAGATAGTATCTTGAACTAGAATGTAAGAATTACTGGACTGCCTGAAGGGGTAGAGGAGGCAGACCCAATAGACTTCCTTGAAAAATGGATCCCTAAGGCTCTTCAACTCAATCTAACAAGCGACCCAATTTTCTTCTAGAGGTGCTTAAGAATTCCAAGAAACAAAGGAACAAGGAGACAAAGCATAATCCTGATTTTTTAAACTCTCCAATTGTAGAAATAAAAAATGAACTATCTCTACATCTGCTAAATAAGATGCACTTTACAAAATACACACATACAAACATGAAGTAATTTTCTCTTCTGAACCTAAACCCACATTCAGGTGAAGAGCCAGGAAAATATTTTGGATGCTGGCTGATAAAAAGCTGTACTATAACTAGCTAAATTAGAATAAAATGTATGTATATTTTTGGATTAAATATAACATGAAAAGCATAAAATCAGATCAATAGACAAGCAATCTATTCAAGAGTAAATTCTCAAGGACAACTCAGGTATCAAGGGAACATTTCTAAATAACTGACCAGGATCAACTCAGGTGACTTTTTGCAGTATAGGAAGGATTTGGCATATTCTCACCAAACACAGTTGGCAGTGTTTTTGAATAATGTTCACAAGTGAATTTTCTTCCTTTCCCTTCTCAGGTTTAGTTTGAAAAATGTGCTCTATCACACTTTACATTTTGGTCTCAGTGTCAAACCATCTCTATCTTTTTGCTAAAATAAATAGAGTCTTAAGGAATTGTACTGGGTTGCCCCAAATGTCTATACCATTTTTTTTTTTGTCTGATGGTTCTTTGTAGTGCTTAGTTGTCTTTAACTTCATTTGAAACAACTTTGTTAGATTGTATTGTGACTGCTGTCACATCTGCATGTGTTTTTTTTTTTAGTCAAAATTGGTGAATCTTTGTGTAACTATTTTAATATTGAACATGGAAGAAAATATATAATAGTTTGGGCATATTAGGCTTTAAGAAAGGTAAAACACAACTCGAATGCAAAAAAAAAAGTTTTGTGCAGTATATGCTGAAGGTGCTGTGACTGATTGAACATGTTGAAAGTGGTTTGTGAAGTTTCTTAGAACTATTGACGTTTTGGCCAGATAATTCTTTTCTGTGGGGACTGTCTTACGCATTGGAAGATGTTTAGCAGCAATCCTGGCCTCTTCCCACTAGAAGCCAACAATGGGAGACAGGGACATGCTCAAAATATCCAAACCAATAAAATTACTGGTGAAAATGACAAATGTATCTTTTATTTTACAGAAAAACATAGGGACATTTTTGGCCAACTCAATATCTTACCAATGAGTTATTCTTCAAGTTATATACCTTGCCTGGTTTTGAAAGGCAAGGGCTGGTCAGAGCAAAACAGTTTTTATTTTGTAAGTTATGTGTATTTTTTTAGCTAGAGCTGGGAGGAAGGGATACCTCACAGTTTGAGAAATGTCAAAAAGCTTTTTAAAATTATTACTTAGGCATAATAAATGTAAATCTCCCTAACCACGTGGACACTTCTTTGTTTTCTCCCTCCATATATAATATGGAGACTTCTAATATTTACATATTAAAAGAGTCTACCAGGCTGGATAGAATATTTCTGGGAGTGCAGGAAGACTACCTTGGAGTTATATTTGCAACCTAAAAATGAAACAAAAGAAAACTGTTATTTATAATCAACATTTAGTGGATATATGAATAGTATAGAAATATTGAAGAAAATATGAAATCATTTTCTATACTTTGACATGTAACTTTTAAAATTCATGTATTAGTAATTTTTCATTATTTATTCTTTAAAAGCCAACACAAAATAATTTGTTTCTAGGTTTTAGAAGAAGAAAGTCATAACATACTTTATCAATAGTTATGATTATGCAGTTGTAGTTTATGCTTCCAACTTGATTGCTTCTATGACTAAGCCTGCCCCTGACCTACTGAAATAACCTGAGGAAGGGTGTAATTGTCATCAGTTTCTAAATGCTCCATGGTAAATTTTAGAATCATGCAAGTCAGAAAGCTACAGCTGACGTGCTCCATTATCCTAGGAGCTCTATATACATCAAGAATGCATCTTTATACAAGTTTAGGTATACAGTCTCTTATGTGTATATATGTTTGTATCTATCTTTCAGGGCCATCAGGTCCATGGTTTAATTCTGCCTGAAAAAATGCAATTAATTATGTAAAATTAACTTTAGGGAGTAGGTAGCAAAGTTATGGTTGTATTCTTGGAAAGCTGTTACATCATCATATTTACAACAGATAGCTAGACAACTATTGAGAAAATGGCTGCAAATATAATTTCAGTACATACAATTTTAACTTGCTAATACAAGCATATGACATATAATCACAGGATTTTGTTTCAGAAGGAAACTAGGTATAAAACAATAGAATGCATTTAAAAGTTGATGTGATTTAGTTTTAAAAAAAATGAAGTAATTTCTAAGGTAACATATTTGTTCAGGGGCAAAACCAAGAAAGCACAGATTTTTTGACTTCTTGTTAAAGATATTTACTAAAGCCTTATTATTTCAAGACTAAATAAATTATTCTAAAAATGTGTATTTTCTCTAGCACTTAAGACACATAAGAAATTATTGGAATGAAAAATTCTTTTAATTTGTTTCCTGAAGATAATATACATATAAAACACAGAATTTTAATATGTATATAATTTATTCTTCTAAGTTTATTGCAAATCTCCAATTTGCAATAAAATTGCAATTTGCAATTCCAATTTTCAATTTCAAATTTCAAATCTCCAGTTTGCAAATTATTTAATTTTGTCTTATCTTTATAAATTTTTCCTTGCTAGATATTACAAGACAGAAAGTCCACACTATTATAATGATCCCCTAACAAATTTGTGAGAATCAAAATATATTTATAGGAAAATCCATCATATAATTTTATTTCAGAACTATTACCTGAAGACATTCTCATCAAGGCCAATATTTGTAACCTAAAAAATGGAATAAAGATGCTGAGACTAGCCTAGTATTACTGTGTTGTAGTCTACTTACCAGTTTTGAGTACTTTAAATATTAATCTCACCCAAGCCTTTTTCCTCACCCCATTGTAATAGACTGGCTTTTATTCATCTGAAGTGGTTTCAATTTCCAACAGTGCATCAAAGTCAATAAAAGAAATGGATATACTGCATCTACTTTTAAGTGCCCAGAGATTTTTCTGCAAATCACTAACCAAGGTGAGCATCTTACCACTACTTCCACAATTGCTTTTGCCTAATGACACTTAGTTGATATCCAGCAGAAGGATGCTTCTATCATGATAATAAACTATTGGTCCCAACTGTATATCATAGTGTAGGGAACCACGTTTTCATTGGCCACAGTCACCACAAATTAACATTTTGACTTTTTTTCTTCGTTTGCATGAGCAGTAGATTATTACAGACCCACGTTCATATATTTAACAGTGAAAGTTCAAATGCTCTGCCTCAATGTACATATAGTAGTTTTAACAATGGTAGGGCAACCATGTGTTTCTAAGTCTGTTTTAAAGAAATTACTGTAGTTTGTTTAGATAGGCAAAAAAATCTTAGGAAAAACAGTACCGGGCTAAAAGTCAAAATATCTAAATTATAGTCCCCAGTGAAGGGCCTAGAGAAGTAAGTTACCTTCAGTATGGAAAGTTAATTTTTTCATACACATAATAAATACAAATGTACCTCAAAGGTTTTAAATGGTAAAATATGTGTAATTATGTACAAGGTATTAATTATACTAAAAATTTCAGAAATACTGGTATTTTATAAAACAGAAACAACAAACAAAAAATGCACATATTATTGTAAACCAATACACTGTGACAAGATTAAATTTCAAAAAAATATAAAAATTATATCTATCTGCCATTGATATTTGATAATAGGTAACAATAAAGGTTGAGATAATATAAAATATATGCCAAATAAAAATTATTTAAAGCATTGACTATAATAGCACAGATATTGAATACTTCCCAGTTATCATTAAAAATAGTTTTAAAACACAGATTACTATATTTTCTATCTAAAAAGTATTGATATTTGTTCCATGATAAATATTGCCAGTATAAAACAAATTATTTTTGACATTGGTTGAGTAGTTACAGAGTGTTTCCAAAAGCATTTCAATTTGGGCATTTGAGTATAAGTTGCTTCATATAAATTCTTTTTTTTTTTTTTGATGATGAAAATATTTTTTTGCTTTTCTTATTTTTGGTTTTGTCATGAAAATAAATATTGCTTTTGTTAATTTAGATTTTAGATCAGTTTTGGATTTTACATTGAAGATTTCATAACATTCATGCTGTCTTCACTTCTGGGATATTTCAGAGAATTATAGCCTATACAAAATACTGAAAGACTGGAAAATACCAGTGAGCATTATTGGATAGTATGAAAAAGATAAAATATTTGCATATCCTATCCAGTTTAGCAGCAGTACATATGTCAACTGCAAATTTAATAACTTATTTTCCTTCTAAATTTGTTCTTTCTTGAAACACCACTCATAGTATTTGTATACAAATACAATATGTATAAGCATATTAATTCTTATCTTATTTTAATGAATGACTCACTGTAAGCAGCTCACAGAGCCAGGAACAAACACTTATAACATGAAAGTAGCCATACTAACTGATTAGATGGTGACTGCCTCTGGCTTATGTGATCTCATCCTTGTTCCAGGAAATACCCACCTTAACATTTGACCCTGTGTGTCAGAGCGTCTTGCTTTTAACTTGATGTCAGTGGATTCCCTCAAATGAATAACATCTCTGTATTGATTTTTAAGCTTTAATTCTCACAGCAGGATTATAATGCACTTTCCAATTTTCCTCAATTTCTCAACTGATAATTTCTCAAGATTCAAAATTTGGAAGAATATATAAATTTTCCAAGAAATACTAGGAAGAAGATTCTCATATGAGAACAGTATTCAGGCTGATTATATTACATATTCATTCTAACTCCTATCATCACTTGAATGAAGAGTGCATATGCCCTCCAGGTTTCAAACTTATGTCCCTCGCAAAGCAAGGGGAACTGGCATGGATGGGATTCCTGTACTTATTACCACCAAGCAAGGCCCCAATCACCAGCAGAATGTTACATCTAGATATTAACTTTAAAAAGTAACAGTTGTTTAATGACCAAGTGGCGTTTTATTTAGAGAGAGAGTACACTGTTTATGCAGAGTACTCAGCAGTCAATGAGAGGAGGTGGTAAATGTGTCTGTAGTGATGGGCTCTGCAAACAAAAGTTACACCCCCTAAATAAGGAAGTGATTTTAGCAATTTACAAAAGAAAACGTGATTTTTAAAATTTTCCATCTAACTCACTTAACCAGGTTGTCAAAATAATGATTTATGTGTGTAAAAAACAATATAAACTGCAAATGACAAAATCAGTGCCAAGAAGTGTAAGTCAAGAGGAACCAAAATCCCCTTCATTTCTGTGGCCATTCCCTGAAGGGTGTGTGTGTGTGTGTGTGTGTGTGTGTCTAAAGTTGGTAAATGCCCTACTGACCTAGTATTACTAAAAGAATAAAGTTTTATTAAAGTTTTCTTGGCTTTGCATTTATTTACAGATAAAATGCCATTACATATGTAGCCTATTTGTAGCCTAAAGTAAGTGATATTTAATTTTATCACCAAACTGCAAGAACACCAAGCAAACAAACAAAAATGTTTAAATGTTTAAACAAAATCAGAAAGATGAATGCAAAACATGCATCCTAGAAATAATCGAAACCTTAACCATTCTTTGTTGTGCTATGTATGGTCATGGAAATAGTCCACTTGAAGTGTCCTTTTTCTACTAGAAACAACAGCATGGATACCACACAAACTTTCTGCTAAGGGAGATAAATAGCTAAGTTTCAGTACACATCCATGTGCTGCACTCTTTGATCCATGTGACACTGAAGATTCTAGAGGTGATTCAAAGCTTAATACTGTCATTTGGCATATTTTTCTCAAGAAATTCCTCAAGTTTTCAGTGAGGGCTCAATTTAGTTACCTTAGCATATGTTCTTTTGAAGAGCAGCTGTTCTACAGTTTGGTGAAGCAAAACGCATAAGACTAATATGGGATCTAAAACAAGCACAGGGGTGGTCAAATGGTTGGCTATACGTCGATTACAGCAGGCTGGGCAATCTTCCAGTCCATCAGCCAACACCATGCCCATTAAGGCAAACATCAGTGAGACGCATGCCTCGCTTGACAGCTATAGGCTCTTGCTTATGTTGTGTAAATACTGAGGAAGATTTATGGACTCAAAGTTTGATTTGATAAAAACTATATTTGAGAAAACAAGCAGTTTGATTATTTGTGTAACATGAACTACACTGAGGCAAGAACGGGGCCCCACCAATGACAAACATTTGAAAATCACTACTTTTGTTAAATATCAGGGTAGTTTTTTGGCTTTAAAATAGTAACGTATTTCTTCTTTCTATGAATGCCATGGTTATCTTTGCTAGTTAGATAATACAACAATAGGCAAAAATGTTAATTTTGTTCATCTAATTAAGATAAAAATTGAAATGGCATTATAGCTGTTGCCCTTTTCCCCTGTATCTTGGGGAGCTGTGAAAACCCAGCACTATGAGTAAACAAAGCTGTAGTGCCACTTATCAAGTATATAGAGACATAAAAAGATAAATGTAGATGTATAGACTAAGTGTATATAAACATATAAATCTATATGTCTACATATAAATGTAGGTATACTCACATATATATATCTTCTGAAAGTTAATAGAAAAATAAGTTATTTCATTTTTGAATTTAAAGAACTAAAAAAAGCAGCTTTAAATTATATAATTGAAGTTCTTATTTTACTACTTATATTAAGTGTAAGGCTGTTTACTAACTTTGTAGGCTGGTAGTCCACTGAGGTAGCTAATGAATTACCACATGGTGGCAACACCCTAGAACATTCTCCATTATAAAGATGAGGGATTTACAGATGAGTCAGTTTCACAACATTTTTGATCTAATCGAAAATTGACTCCAATTAATATTTCCTCTAAGGCAAGAGAGGAATTCCACTGAGACATGTACCTTCTTTCACTCAAAGGTAATTATCAAGCTCGTGGAATGACTGGTTTAATAAAATTTCTAGTGATTATATACAAAGTATGTATAACATAAATGAGAAGACTGTGCACCCCAACAAACACTACCAATACTTAAGTACATTTTGTGAAATGTATCCATGCTGCCTTCGGATTTATCTGAACTCATGTTAAGTTAAGCATTTTACCAATATATTCGTCTCTCAGATATTTTTCTTTCTTTTTGAACATTTCTATTTTGGAAAATGTATGTAAGCATAGGTCATAAGTGATATATATAACACAGTTGTCAATATGTATAAAGATTTATACATTAATGTTTATATGTAAATAAATATTGCATACATTTCTTATAATTTTCTGTATTGAGTTCTTCATTAATGTAATTTGATTTCTGAAATTGTTTTTTTACTGAGAATCACTGGAAAGAGACTTTGACCTACTAGGAGAGATACTAAAATAGATTCCTATATAGAGAAAATCATAGAAGGGAATACTTTCTATTCATACTAATCCTGAAAATGTTCCAGGTCGCTGACCCACAATGATAAAGTGTACATTAAACTCCACCTATTGTTTCACGATACATTTAATTCCTGGATATTAAATCTTAAAATGTCCCCATTATAACCTAATACATTGTTTTTTCATCTTTCAAGGGGAAACAAGATACCATGCAATTTAAGCTCTTTGCACACAAAAATGGAAATATTGGACAATGTATTGCTTAATATATTTGCCAAATTTTAAATGCTTATGTGGAATTAAATACAATGTTAAATCTCTCTTACTTTTCCTTAGAGACAAGAGGAAAGAATGCATTTTATTTTTACAGGCTTATAAATACCGAGAAAAAAAGTTTAGGTTAGAAACAATGCGAAGTTTTAAAACTAAGTTCCTTTTTAACGTAAACCACTCTTTTTCCACTAATTACTATACACATGTACTTTCAAGGTATTGTGTAGAAGCATTTTAGTCAAAAAGGTCTTTAATGAAGACTTAATTGAAAAGATTTGTGTATTTTCACTTATTAACTTAGGTATTGTGGTATGGGGAAATGAGTATTTCAAATCTTTTTAGGACTTTAATGAGCACATTTTAAGAGATTAGTAACGCCTCTTCAACTCACCCAACTTCTCAACCCTACACTAAGGAAATCACATGAGTACTTGACCTCAGTAAGATTTTAAGAAGAAAAACAAACTTCATAAAATTTAATCACATTAGTTGAAAGCTGGAAGGATGTTTTAATGCTTCTCCTAAGCCACCAAGTTCCATTACCTGAATCCTATCAACATAATCCTTTCAAAGGAAGAAAAGAATGAATCAAATGGAAAAGATTTATAATTGAATTATCTTTAGTCTCAGGGCCAATTAGAAACATTTTTTTATCAGCACATCTAAATATAACATTAACTGTTTCTAATTAGTCCATCAACTCAGATAATAAGAAATGTAGGAACATTTTTACAGGGTCGTAAACTGAAAAAAGAATCCATATTGTTGATAGCATCTATACCATCCATGTATGAATAGTTGAGGAGAAAAGAAAGAAGTGCATGTAATAATAGGGTAAAGTACTATGACATTAAATATTTCCATTAGTGAGTAAAGAAGATTACTTATTTGCACAGAAAGAATTATAACTATATTTCTGTCTATTCCATATCCTTCTTAGATATCACCAGGTTTTAGGCAGTTGTGGTATTTGACAAAAAATAATGCACTGTGCAGTTTGTATTAAAATGGTGCCATCAGCACGACACAGGGTTTTGGCATGATTTCCCATAAAACAGATGATAGTAAAACTGGATATTGGAAGTAATGGAATATGTACATTTTTAACTGTATTTCTTAGTAGTTAGAACATTTTTAAATGTCAAAGTCCATTTCAGAGGTGAAATTGAATACAAAAGGGAGCATGCTCAATTCTTTATTCTGATATTCTGTGTTAAGGAATGGAACATTCCTGTGATTTCATTTGTTAGAAAAGTTGATAAATGAACACCCTGAGTTCTGCTGAATAGAGCTGTCATGGTATTAGAAAATGATCATTGCTGTGTAGATTACTGCTCAAGTGCGGGTTGTAATTTTTATTTCATATTTTTCACAAATATGTATTTTATACCTGGGGGTTATAAGAAGTAATGAGTTGCTTCTTAAGGAGCAAAACTCTCTGTACAGAAGTTCTCCATGTATAAGTAAGAAATCCATTGGATTTGGTAATAATATATTCAATGTATTTTTACAGTCACTAGTGCAATAAAGTTTTTTCTGAAAATTCAATGTAAAGTTACCTTAAAATTTTTATTTAACTAATTGAAGTATTTGGGGCCTTTATTATTTTTTTTCCTAGGTTCTCATTCCGGTATTTTTGTGCTTCTTTTTCTTCCAGATAAGTAACTGAATAGCTGTAAAGCAAACTGTTTGTACCCAATAAGGGATTTTTTCAGTCATCCAATGAACACATATTTATTGAATAACTGCTAGAGACTAGACACTTACTGTAGAAGAAGTCTAGATAAAAACGTAAGGAATCAGATAAGACATGGTCGCTGCAGCGAAGCAGCTGTTGCTTTAGACATATTTCTCTGTGCACCCACCTGTGAGCAACGTTAGGAGATAGAATCAAGATCACACTGGGCATTTAACAAATGCGTGTGAAATGAAAGACTAATGTTTGGAACAACGGATGATTTTTTCCCAATCTTTATATTAAATTTTAATCTCCTTTCAAAAATGCTACAGTTATATTTCATGGTGTTTTTCATTACTGGACTCTAATCTGTAAATTTACTATTCATATATTTCAAACAAAAACAGATATTTGCAATTAAAATAAGACAATTCCTCACATCAAAATACTTATTTGGCATTTTTGAAATGCACTAAAGAAATGGAATTTTATATTTATCAAATATAAAATATACTACATTCCTAATTTAATGGTGAAGGTAAAGATTTACTTAAGTGATTTGGAAAAATCTTTATATAACTTTCATAGACCAGTTGAAAAGAAAGTAGGTTTAGTGTAAACATACTGCCTGCAATTTCCAGTTGTAATTTAGAAGAGTTATTTCAAGCATAAGAATTTCACCATTCATCAATTTTCACTCTGTGTAAATTAGATGACTTACATTATCATAGTTAGAATAAAGAATTATTAACCCTGCAGTTCAGTACCTATTTTTAATAACGTATCTTTCAATATTATTAGTAACTCTATTAATGGTAGTGGGAGGCTATCATTTTTACTGGTTATCTGCTCATATTGTAGAGTATTGTCCTTAGCAATTTCCTATTATATTTGCATATATTAACTGGTTAAGGGTGGGAATAGAAGCAGGCAATTCCCAACTGCTCCTGTGAATTTGGAATTATGAGATTGTAATCATAGGTCCTGCCTCTTTAGCTACTAGTGACTCAAAATCATTTAAAAAAAAAATGTACTCTTACTGGGCCATGCTCCTCCTATGGAGATGTGGGTCACATACAATCTCCTGATGTTATTCCCCTGTGCACAAGGCCATATATGTCACTTATGAAATATGACTTCATACTTTGCCCCTGGAGAGAAAAAAATTATGCAGACATATAAAACTGAAATATTTCTTTCCACTCTTTAGCAAAGAGAGTAATTTTGGGGGAATTGAAAAGAAAAAAACCTGTGGGGAGTTAAATTTAGGTTAAATGTTACACCAGATTTATGAATTAAAAGAGAAAGACAAGTTCATTGCTTGTCTGAAATAGCAGCAAATATAAATACAATTGCAAAGAAATCATTTTATGCTCATAGTTTACTGTGATATTATATATTTATTTCTATTTACACAATAATTATCTTTAAAAACCTTAAACTGAAAAAAAATCTGCTGAATATAGCTAATAAAATAATTTTATTTGTATGCTGGGAATTAAACAGATGTTATTTATCAGTGAGAAAGGAGATTTAAAATATTAGTTGTGAATTCTATTCAATTTGCTGCTTGTATTTCAAACTTTTCACTCACAAAACTCTCTCCCAAACACTCCATTCTTAGTGTACAAGATTAAAATCTCATCTGTCTTTTGAACATCTGAACATTAACAGAAGATACAATTTTTAGATGCCCAAAAAGGGCAGTTTAATGGTCTCAGAAACATTAATCATACATTTGCATTTGTTACTGATGCCTTAATGTCTGATAGTTTCTGTAAGTAGTTACAAGAAAACATGAGGAAAGTTATAAACTTGGAGAAATACACATTCTAACCAGTGGAACATCAATATGCCACTTTTATTTTCTCTATTGACAAACTATAGTGGGGTGAAAATGCCTTTATGGAACTCACATCTTACCTTGTGGTTAGATGCCATCTATCTGTAGCTAAAAGATTAGAACACAATTCTTACTAATACAATTCTTACTAATACAAAAAACAAAACCCAGACTAGTAAGATTTATTTCATTTTTCATAATTATTTTATCTTTAATTCTAGTCCTAATTGCATAATCTTGTTTTTTTCTGCTTGCTCCAAAAAAAAAAAGTTTTAACATTACTGATGCCCAAAACAAGCAAAAGAGCATAGTACAGTGGAGGAGATGACACTACAGCAATGACCTCAGATTGAGGTAGTTCTCTAGAAGTGGCAAAGTGCCATGTAAAACAAATTGAAGAATGAAAACACAAATTAGAATTTTAAATTGATAAGTTCTTTATTATTACTAATATTATTTTTCAAAGTGTGAAGATGTGCAGCAGAGAGATCTGGTATTTATTCTGAGTGGTGAGTTGTAATGATTAAGCAGTGTAAAGTGTATAACCTATTTCACATCTTCTAGAAGAGCTAGTTGCTTTGGGTTAATGAATACATCCTTCAGAAACAACTGTTGCAAATATGTAAATTTTAGATAGTAAAACAGTGTGCTGTGAAACTGATAGTCTATTTACAATAACCCTTCAAATCGTACTGGGGATAATTTGATCTCATAGTACACCATTTCAAACATTTAAAATTTTACCTTGTAAATAAAGAAGGCAAATTGAATGTCTATTTTGTAGGATATTATGATCATTTTTCTCTAACTTTCGGATGCCAGAGAATAGTACTTGGATTTTACGTAGATATATTTTATATCTCCAGAATGCAAACTCTGATTTCAGATTTAGTCAAAAAAGAGATACACATAAATCTATATGACCAGAAGAGATAAGTAGATCATAAAAAGTCCATACACATCATAACCCTGCACATCCAACACAGAGATAAGGACAGTTACAGATTATTATAGCATGGATAGCTTGATAATCTCTGGTGAATCTTTGATAAATTTCAAACTATAACAAATACAATGACTCATTTTTTTTTAGAAAAGAAACAAACCACAAAGGTATAAATTTACCCTGAGATTTGTATCACTAAGAAACTGAATAGTTCAAAGTCAAATATTATGTGACATGCTTTAGACTGCTCTTATGAAAGGCACTATAGAAATGCCACCCTATTATAACCTACTGTATTTGAGAATTAACTGCAGCAGAACAGCCAGGGGAGATGAATATATATGGATGTGCTCATCCCCATCTATTACTCACAGGCAGTTAATACAAAGCCTGCTTTAGAAAAGAGTCTGTAAGACAAAGAAATAAACACATTGTTAAAAGGAGTGCATTTAATATCAGGGCTTCTTTTTATTAATTCTAACAGACCCTTATACTAAAGTATTTTCACTTTAATAATAGGCGCCTTTCATTTGAATGATGCAATCAGTGTGCCACAAGTGGGTTCTTTCTTTAGTGGGAGGAGTTAGCAGCTCCAACATTCAATTGACCTGTTTCCAAATAATCTACAGGAGAAAAATGAAGATTAAGTCCTCTAACAAGAGCAGTTTTCACAGCCTTGGGTACAAAGAGAAGGATTCGGTAAAAAGATGAGAGGGCAAGCCGCATTGTGCTGGCCCACTTAAATCTTATTTCCAATTCACTAAATGTGTTATTTGACTTGGCAAGTGAGCTAGTATGTGTATTAGATCAGCAGGGAGCCTAATCAAGGAGATGCCAAGTTTACTGCAGCCTCTCTGAGCTGCATTAGCCTCAACTAGTGACCTTAAGCAAAGTGGGTGGTTGAACCCCAAAGAGAATAGCATTAACTTTTGCTTGAAGTTCAGCCTGATTTGAAGTCTCCTTTTGTGCCTTATTCCAAAAAAGAGAGAGAGAGAGAAAGCAAAAAGCATTTAACAGAATTGAATCTAGTCTGCTCAGCACCGTCTTCTCAGGCAAAGCTTCATAGAAGCTTGCCTCCATTAATGCTGACACATGCAAAAGAAATGAAAAGCATTAACTCAGCTGAGGCACTTGATTCTGCAGCTGCAGAACAATTCACTTTGTAACTCAGTAACTCAGATGGAGCTTTTCCTTCCAGATACATTGCTAATTTGCTAATTGAAACAAAAAAAGTATTTTCAAATATTAAATAAGCTGCAAATAAAGTAAAAAAGACCTCCATAAATTACAAGGGCATTTAAAAGGTACATAATTTAGTTTGTACGTTTCTTAGTAAATAAAGTATGAATAGACTTATTTCCAATTCACCTCTTACTAAATACCTAGCATTGACTATTCTAGTTTCATGTAATAAAGTGTGTGTTACACATACAGTGAACTCTTCAGTTATATTTTGCACCAAGGAAACTTCAAAATTTTGTAGTTTATTTATTTATTCATTTCCTTACTTATTTATTTAATTGTTCAATTAGAGTTGTACCAATTTTTCCTATTGTTCTCCTCTGCCCCACCCCCAAGTCAGTCCCTACCTGTTTATAGTTTAAACAAAATGTTGCTTTAAAATTATGCAAACAGCAAATTCTTTAGATATATACTTGTTCTCAAGTTTGTTTCCCTGTTTTAAACCTGTTATCTTGTTTATATGTTCAAAGATAATAATGCTAGTTTTTACCCATTGTTTAGAAACATTTGTGATTCTATTTTAAATCCCAGATTTAAATCTCAGAAATCTTCATACACAGAAATGTGGTAGATATGTGTGTAAAGTTACCAGAGCTTGAAACATGAATGTTTTATGGGAACTTCTGTATGTATGGCCTTTGGCTGTAAAACTTTCCTTTTTCCTACACAAAATGTAAGATCAGATTCTTTTTGTTCCATTCTTCATTTTCCACTACCTTTTTTTACTTCCCTCCTCAAATCTGTCTGAAGCACTAAGCCAAGCAAAACATCATCACCTTGAAAACTGCAGAAACTACAATCTGAGTCAACAAAGCAAAGCACGCTTCTCATAGGTTTGTCTCCTTGGAGTTTAAGTGATGGGATGATTCTTCAAAACTCAAATCAAACTCCATATTTAGCTAGATAGTCCAGGTCACAGAGATATTCTACGGAGGCAATTTTAAAGAGACCATAAAACCACCACATCAATTTATGCTTCCAGGTAGTATAATTGCCTTTGTATCACATGCTTTCAGAAAAAAAAAAGACTTAAAATAATTTGAACAGTGTTTTAGAAATAAGATGCTTAAATAATTGCCATTGACATTACCTTTTTAACTCTGGGATTTCAAAACATTTTCCAAACATTAATTGCAATGGGACCCCTGTGAGGCTGATATTATCATACCTATTTTCCAGGACAATAAGCAGGGAGCACAAGGCCCATTTCTTACCTTGCCCCATGCCCTTCAGAGCTAGTCCAAGCTCAGAGCTCCCTTAAAAACCACTGGATCAGCTCCATGGGAGTATAGAGGGAAATGCAAAATGGGCTTTGGGAGATTTAAGGGATTTTGTAAGGTCCTGTGCACGTGAGCTGTAGCTAAAATTCAAAGCTGAAAATCTAAGATTCCTCATTCACTGCTTAAATATATTTCCTCATAAGATAATACACGTAGAAGATCAGCCTCACGTGAATATGCTGGTAGGAAATAGAATCTGTTGCTGCATATTTTTGAGTAACTTATTTAATAACAAAAATGCCCCCCTTTGATTTGAATAAAAATGACTAAATTTTCACAGGCAGCATGTATAGGAGACAGGCAAGGACCAACAGTGAATTTCAACATTGACTTTTAAAAATTGTGAAAGAGATGCTAATGACCTCATTTTTAGTAGAGACTAGATGCTGCCCCTCTGTCAGGTAGTATTATAAAGAAGAGACATATACAGAAGGTGGGGTGAGGGGTTAAAAGTCACGCCAAACATGCTGTAAAGGCCGGTGGGCATCTCAACCTTTTTTCTTTAATTGGGAGGAGAAGAGCTTTTGAGTAAAGTCTAAGTTCCACAATGTAGGCCGGTAGCCCAACTGGGAAATACTCTTTATTTGAACAGTCTGCAGCAGTTCTATTCTGAACTCTTTATATAGATCCTCTTTCAATACTAGGACACATATTTTAAGGTAAAAAAGGGTATTTTACTAATTTTTTTAATGAAGCTTTGACTGCGAGCAGTCTGTGGAGTTGGTAATCATCGGCTGGTTCCTTTTCCCTTCTGCACTGCAGGAATGAGGGCAGTTTCACAGCTGGTTGTCAGCACAGCTCTTATCACTAAGACCAATTATTGGCTTTTAAAAGGCCTACACTATTAGTACCCTGCCACATCTCTTCACACACAATATGTTTTAAAAATTCCTTTTAAAAATATGAAATCTGAGTCTAACCTTTCTATCATCAGTGCGCTTGCTCTTTACATTTTTATCTTAAATCTTCACAGGAAAGCAAACCAGGAATCTTGTTTTTTTTAAACTTCTGGGCTAATTTAGAAGCAGAAGGTGCTTTGCCCATGTGATCTCTCTGGCAGGTATCACATTAGGAAAAAGCAAATGGTAGACAGTGAGGAGAGAATAAAAGAACACAATTAGAAAGTTTAGGATTTTTCCCCCTCTATCCCCCTTTGTGTCACGCTATGCCCCTGTATGCTGCAGCCAATCATAAAGACCCACCTGGCCTCTCCTCTCTAGGACGCTGCTTTGGCATAGGCCTTCATCCCAAATTGGACTTCTGTCTTCTCTTTGCAAGTCGCCAATGGTTAATCCTAGGAATTCTTTTAAAATAAATGATTCCCATATTAGTCACTCTAATCGTAACTAGTTTCACTCAAATAATAAGCAGTTTTGAGAATATCAGTCTTTAAAATAAGTGTACAGGTGTATTAGTTGTCTAGGACTACGGTAACAAAGTATGTATCACTAACTGTGTGGCTCAAACAATGACTTTATTGTCATGTAGTTCTGGGGGCTAGAAGTCTGAGGTCTAACGGTCTGCAAGTTGGTTTCACCTGAGCACTATGAGGGAGAATCTCTCCCATACCCATCTCCTAGCTTCTGGCAGTTTTCTTGCAAGCTTAGGCATTCCTTAGCTTATAGGTACATCTGCTCGATATCTGTCTTCATATTCATATAGCATTCTCTTTGTGTATGTGTCCAGATTTTCTCTTCTTATAATGGCAGTCATATTAGACTGGGGCCCACCCCAATGACCTCATCTTAATTTCATCATCTGTCCCAAATACTACTTCCAAATAAGGGGGTAGGATTCAACATCTTTGGGAGGAATACATTTCAGACCCAAACAATAGGTTTTGTTAAATATCTTTATATTGTCATATTACTACTAAAAGTTATTACCAATACCTTGATGGAAGAAAGATTAATACATTAATAATTACTCTCTACATGGGTAGTTCACAACTATTGGTAAATGAAAAAAAAACATACATTTTATGAGGATGCTAGAAATTTGCAAATTAGAATACCAACTTATTTTCATCCATCCTTAGAATGCATTGGATGAAAACCTAAAGTATAACCCCACACTCTGTTTTTTAGTGGCAAATTCATTATAAAAACTAAACATATAGCCCTGGCTGGTATGGCTCAGTGGATTGAGTGCTGGCCTGCAAACCAAAGGGTCGTGGGTTTGATTCCCAGTTGGGGCACAAGACTGGGTTACAGGCCAGGTCCCTAATATAAGATGTGTGAGAGGCAACCACACATTGATATTTCTCTCTGTCTCTCTCTCCCTCCTTTCCCTTCTATCTAAAAATAAATAAAATCTTTTAAAAAATAAAATAATATTTAAAAAACTAATCATACATTTTCTTGAGTAACTACTAAGTGCACTAATGCTACTACTGGGCATTAGAATTCGAAAGAGAGATTATAAGCGCTTTTTAATATCAGACAGTTTAGTCAGGAGGAATGAAATATAAACAGATCATTGAAATTTAAAGGGCATCATAAAGAAAGCAACATAATTGGGGGATAGAAAAGGCAGGGGCCAACTCTTAAAAACCTCATGGCTAATGGGAAGGATCTTGGGGAAAATTAGGGTACATCTTTATTAAAAAGCAGATGCATATAGTCTATATAGTCTCACCTAACGGTGGGCTGCCTGGGGCAAGTGTGCAAGCAGAGGCCCATACATCAGACTTCTAAGCATTAAAATGATAAGCTAGCTGCTAACTAAAACATATTCTAGTGTTCTACTTTTCATTTATAACTTTTGAGCAATAAATTATAACACTAAATGTATGATTGTGAGTTTTCTATATGACTGGAGTATGAAAAACATAAAATGATAGAATCTTATTCTTTTTTAAAAAAGATTTTACTTATTTATTGTTAGACAGAGGGGAAGGGAGGGAGAAAGAGAGGGAGAAAAACATCAATGTGTGGTTGCCTCTTGCACTCCACACACTGGGAACCTGTCCTGCAACCCAGGCATGTGCCCTGACTGGGAATCGAACTAGTGATCCTCCGCTTCACAGTCCAGTGCTCAGTCCACTGATCTATACCAGCCAGGGCAGAATCTGATTATTTTCCATGTTAGATCTTGTGTGGATGGGCTGCTGATGTTAGAATGAGTTTAAAAGAGATGTAAAGGAGAAAGAAATTTTTTGTTATCCTTCTAGGTTCTTCTGGCTGTTTTAATAATTAAGACTGATTAATAAGGGAAAAAAACAAACTTAATTTTGTACATATGTATGAGGGTTCCATAAGTATAGGAGTCTAAGGACAAACTGGGCAGTTGAGGCTTATATGCCATCTTGAGCTAAGAAGGCAGTGGTTGTTTGGGACTTTACAGGGGAGGAAGGTGATTCACATGGATAAGGAAAAACAAATGTTTGGTAAACAAATGTTTGTTGGGCCATGCAGAGACAACAGGGATGGATTGTCTGGATTCTCATATGTAGGCCCTGCCTGGTCTTCCCCTCATTTCTATTTCTCTTTATACTTTTGTTGTCCGGGGTGATAGCTCCCTTCCTATAATGGGCTCTCTATATCTAAGTTCTTTCAGGCAATAAGGGGGGAGGTCAAAGATTTTTCCTGAGTCATTTCTTTCTTAAAAATAACCAGCTTAGATAATCATCCCAAAGAAGTATATTTTGGCAGTGACAAAATCTGCTTCTGTTCAGAGACATATATAATTCATAAATATATATGTATGTATTTCATACAGCTTACTTTCCTCATCTTTATTTCAGTAAAATTCATTTTTGTTTTCATTGAGATTTGCACAGATTGTGAAAATAAATTCTTTAGAATGTATTTAACATTTTAGTGCATCTCAGATCTTGTTTAAGTAACATCTAGTTACTTTAATAGCACTCAGTCCACATTATCATTATGTATAACAGTATACAAAGTTAAATCAGATATCTATATTTAGAAGTAAAAGTAATAATTTAGAAACTCATCAGTAGGATACTCATTTTAAAAGAGAAAAACATTGAAGTCCTTTATTTTTCTGTTTCTTACCTGACTTCATAATAATGTTTCAATGATTTATTTTTGGGTGGGGGCAGGGGTTCTAAAAGTAATAGAAATAAATAAAAATACCCCAAAATAGTGTGCATATTTTATAAGATTTTGAACATATCAATCCTCTTAATAGCTGTAAACCTCACATAAGGCCTCCAAAATCATCTGGATATTGGTATGAAATGACATTGGAAAATTCTTTTTTTCACATTTTCTCCTGCAGTTTCAGTGTAGTGCAGACACAAATGACAAAAAATTACTAAAGTTTCATTGATTTACAATTTTTTTTCAGTAGTTTTCCAGGAACATGCGCCCAGGCTTGGTGGTCTAATTCTTCAAATCTCTAAGGAGCCCAAATCTAGGTAAATGTCAATGTGAAATTATAAAAACAAAATTGCTATTTTCAATTGCAGTGACTCAATGTTAGTGCCCACCCACAAAGGCAATTTTTTGGTTCCTCCCTCTTACACTGTGCTAAAATATCAACCTGTGGGTTTACTATGAGAACAACAATCACTTTGGTGTCAAGAGGAAATTAGTTTTTACTATGAGGAGTTGGATTGTCATATCTTTATTTTGCTGGTAAAATATTAATGAAATACAAAGCACCTAAAAATATTATAGGCTCCGAATCTTCTGCTTAAACAGCTCACTTGACCATCTTAAATGAATTAGTGGTAATTATAAGTTTATTACTTAATCAAAATAGAATGTGTGACTCTAAGAATCCTGAAGTTTGCCTGTTTAACATCACGCTGCTGGAACTTATTGCCATCCACCCTGCTCACTCCAGAAACTAGCCAAAAAGTGTTCTAGGCTTTCGGTACTTGGACAGAGCTTATTCAACTATTACTTCCACAAAAGGAGCTATGTCTTAAACATATTAAAATTACTGCTTGCAAAAATGGTATTGTTTAAATAATGAGTATGTTGACCATTTAAGTTGACAGTCTCTGTCACAATTTATCAAAGCAAATTAGCATAGTTTAGGTCACCAAAAGGAAAGTATTAAAGCAGAAATGTTTTCATTTCTTCTGATCTAATACTTTTCCTACAGCACTATTTATCACTTTAGTGCTGCTTAATTAAGAGCGATGCCTTCTTCCAACTCCAGAACTATAGTGCAAGCACTCCTCTGCCCCATGTTTCTTTTCATTTACAAAATAGGATATAAACCCGGATTGCGTTATTTTAAAATCAAATCAATACCAATATGTAGCTTTCGGTGGCTTTATAACATGTTATATGCAGCTTTATAAAAATGATTTTACTAGATACTGTAAAAATGTGTATGAGAAGAGAAATCTTCTCTTTTCAAGCATTGAACCTCTTTCTATCTCCCTCTTCCTCCTAATAAATTAACATTATATTATATTACTTTTGAAAGTTTCATAATTAAAGTGTGTCTACCAGTTTACTCAATTTAAGACATAAACTGTTACCATATATTTTCCAATAAAATATCTAGAATATTTTTTGTAAAAAAAAATCCTATGCCTTATGTACAAGTAGAGGCTGTGGAGAAAATGATAATGTGTAATATTTATTTTTAAGTTGAAAATATTATTGAAATAATTGCACATACACAAGCAGTTGAAAGAATAATTGGAATCCTGCATACACTTTACTCCCTGCCAACTGCAAAGTATAATATGATGTCAGAACAAGATTTTAATGTTGATACAACCCCTCAAATCTTATCGAGCTCGCCCCAGTTTTCCTTGTACCCACTGTGTCTAGTGTATTTCATTTAACATGCTTTTATTATATTATCTTTTAATTTGTAAATATCTTCTTAAATTTTAGTCACCCATGCTTAACAGGTGTTTATGGGTTGGGTTACACATAGTTAATCCTAAAAACATAAAAATGCTGACTAAAGATAGATTTTTTAGAATCCTAATCAATAAATATATTACTTTTTAAGACCTGGTTAAATATTATTAACAAGTATTTTGGAGATTAACTATTGTTCACCAAAATGAGGAAGACAGTTTAAAAATCAGTATTGACCTTTTTTTCTTATGTAAGCACACCAGTTTAAATCAGAGGTTCAAAAGAGGTTAAGAAATATAAATTCATTTTCAGTGTTTGGGGCACCAGCTCATTAAGAGCAATAGAGTAGGTTTCTGGTTTGAAAAAGGCACTGACTCAAATGTGTAACGATTTCACTGTCAAATATCTTTTATCTCTGCTGCTTCTACTTTAACAAATACAAGTGCTTCAGATATAATAAGACTAATGAGCATTGCAGATAATTATGAAAATATAATACTTCCAAAGGCATAATGAACTTTTCCCCCAAATTAAGAAAAAATTAGGAAGTTTCCCTTGTTAGAGCCTTCATTGCCTGAATACAACCTGAGTTAAAACCAAAAACTCAAGTTTTGAACACATCTGTGAAGAAAAGCATTTTGTGAGCAGGACTCCTTACCTTGCAAGGGAAGTTTTATTAACTTTAGCAAAGACTATGTATGTGCTATAGGATTACATCCTTAAAATAAAATGTGCCAAATGGGTCATTTGAAATCGCTGCCTCACTGAAGCTTGGAGTTGGCATTTTGCTGATCAGCTCACCGTGTACTCTTGGGTACTTTCTCTCTAAAGTGGTTACAAGTCCAGCCTTCCGATGTTATAGTTGGATGCACTCTATAAAAGGGCCATTTTCTAATAAGTACCTTACTTGCCTCAGAGCCACAGTGCAGAAGCTCTTTCATCAGTCACAGTTTTAAAACAGCAAGGGGTGCAATGTAACGGTTTGTTCCAAACAGACATTGTACTGTTTACATAAAAATGGTGGCAGAAATCATGAAAGAACTATAAGCAATGCTATGCAACATAATTTAAAACACAAAAATATAAAGTACCTAATCTGACCCACAAGATGAGACATCTGTAAACCGCTACAGAAAATTGTGTAATGAACAACATCTCCAGGGTCTCATCATGTAATTCAGAGCTGTTTTTGGCTCTCTTTCATTCTGGTTTGAAGATAGATTGTTTTACAAGGTACATCAGCCTTCGGGGAATAGCAATTTCCTCCCTATCCCCCCCAATGACAACATAAATGTAACTTTTAAACTGCTTATCTTTGATCAAAAATATATTACTTAGCACACTAAGTAAACAGCCCAACAATTTGTCAGAGGAATTATTTCTTCCTGTGACTATTTTTAGTTTATGTGTGTTTTTTTAAACATTTACCAGGCAATTGGTAATGAGAGCTGATAAGCCTGCCATTTGTTTTTCATTTTTGTAATGATCTCAGAAAAACATTTTGAAATATGAACTGCTCTTTAATGTAATGGATAAACTACTACGCTGCCAGGAATTATACCCAACTTCCTCACTCAATAGTCATGGGAACTCAAGCAACAAGCTCAACCCACACACGTAATGCAGGAAATGACACGGAGCACATCTATTACAGTTCTGCGGTGATGTGTTTACCAAGAAAGGCCACTTTCGCATTACTGAATCACGAGAACTATTAAATTGAGAAGATCTGAAATATGGAAATGGTGCTACAATACCATCTCAAATATGTTTTGTTTTTTGAAGCAGTTTGATAGCCTCCTATTAAATTATGATTTTACTTAAAATAATACATCCAAATATGTGTATATATAAGTATATATACTAAGTAGTTACATATTCCTGATAGTCTTGCTCCATTAAGATAAATTAAATTATCTACAATTCTCAATGCTTGTTTTTATATGGAAAGAGGGTGAAAATATAAAATCATACTCTTTTTTTCCCCCACTAATAGTCACTGAAACAAGTGAAGTCCTTTTTTTTATGGTTCCTCGTTGAGCCCAGTACACATGGGTAAATAATTCAACAAAATCAAAGATCCATGGATGTGTGTTATAAAGATGAGAAATGTGATTTTTAAAGTCCAAAAGAAACATAAATTTGGAGCAATATTAAAGCTAATATTCATTAATTTTGTTTGATTTGAGTATATATTACATTTTGGGAAGCAATAGAGAAATTACTGAATTTCAATATTGTGAAAAATTATAGAAGTCATAATATAAGGCAAAGCAAAATAAAAATGTATCCATATAACCTCTATTAGATTCAAGTTGGTATAAGAAAAAATACACAACGAAAAAATTATTTTGTTATCATTTCCAAAGGTCAAGCAAATTTAAGAAAATTAAAGGACTACATTCGTACAAACAAAATCTGACAATGTTTTGCAAATTTTCCTAGTGCTTAGGAAGCAGGCAAAATATATTAATGAAAAATAATTACTAAATTTTAAAATTCTAATGTTAGATATATGAAAATAATTCTACATAATAAAAGTGAAATTTCATTGTTCAGTTTTCTTATATATCACATTTTTCATAATTGAAAATTAAAATACAATGCTTGAAGCCAGAAAATTAACTTTAAAATTGTAAATAATAAAAAAAATTCAATTCTAAAAGGCAGTGCTATAAATTAACAAGCAATATTTGAGACACAGCGTTCTGAGGGATGCCTTTAGATCCATTACCCCAGGGGCGTCAAACTCATTTTCACTGGGGACCACACCAGCCTCACAGTTGCCTTCATAGGGCTAAAATAATTTTAGGACTGTATAAATGTAATTACTCCTTATCTGTTAAGGAGTTTAAATTACATTCAGCCCTTTGAAGGCAACTGCGAGGCTGATGTGGCCCCTGGTGAAAATGCGTTTGACACCCCTGCATTAACACCAATTTCATAAAATTATTCTTATTCCTATATTAAGCAATCAATGAATTCTTAGTCATGCTTTGTTTTGAAACAAATATTTATAAGGTAGTGGGCTGCTGGGAAGTTTCATTCTGTAAATTCTCTCTCTTCACATCAAAGACAAAGGTGATTCAAGAGACCTATATATTAGACCAGCTCTGTCCTGTTGGAAACATAATGAAAATATACATTTTTCTTGATCAGATAAGACTTACTCTAATATCTCCCTTTTTTCTAGAAAGTAAAACTTTTTCAGCCCCATATTTTGCATCCACTTCCTGTTGTTCTGTGTTAGCAGCTGCCCATTGAGGTGCAAGAGAAGGCACAGGGGCTTTGCGCGTGCTCTTTTCTTGGTCTTTCCATGCACTAGCTATGTGACTCAATTTTATTTTGAGAGATACCTGGCAGAACATATGCAAAAGTTTCTAACAGTGCTTGACCCAAAGTTGCTTTTCAAAAGGCTACTATTATGATATATTTCTTGGCATATATTCAGAGATCCTGCCATGGTTTGAATCAGTGTGTTACCATCACTTATTCTTTTCAAATTTTTTAACCACATAAAACATATGTTCTTGGAGTAAGCATTTTTATGTCTTTCTTTGTAGGATTTTAAAAATCTTTTTAAAATCCAGCACTCTTCTCATAAATAATTATATCTACCACAGAGGAAATACTTCTGTATGAGGAAAGCTTTATGTACATGGATACAGCATCATTATCTGTCTTCTGCATAATGAAATTAAGGCTCAGAAAATGTATTCCAAAACCCCAGACCAGCCTGTTAAAGTTGTAGAGTCAAATTCAAAGCCAGTCTTTCAGATTCAAAGCCTGTGCTGCTCTGCATATGTCACAACAATCCCTTGGCATTTTTGTTCCCTTATCTGAAATTGTAAGTGATATAAAAAGTTCAAATAGTCTAAATAAGACTTCAAATGTCTTATTATTAACTTGCATTTTTTGTCAAGGTTGTTTAAAAGTTTTTCTTGAAATTCAGATTTGCAAGGTTTTTTGCATTGATCATCTGCTATTTTGTAAGAACTACTAAGGATTATTTAGATTATATACTAGAACAATTAATTTCCTCATATGTTAAAACAAAATTAACCATTTAACTTCTTTAAATATTGTTTATTTTATTATTTATAAATATTATTTTAATTAAAAAATCTTTATAGATATTGAAAGGTAAATAAAGAGAAAATATTCTTTTTACATTATAATTAACTCTGAAAGTGATAGAATGAGTAAAATGATTTTAGGAGCGAAATGAATGTAAATTTTAGAACTTCTAAGAAACGCTATCAATGGAAATAATAATGTTGATCTTCTGTCTGCCTTCTTGAGGGTAGACCTTACTTCTTTTAGGGAAAGCTAAGCCAAGTGATCCCAGCAAAATAGCTGGTTGTGGTTGGACAGGAAGCACTCAGCTTTCTCCCCTTTGCTGGCAATGAAGTGGAATGGTTAGCAGCTGTTAAAAAATGAGGACGGAAAGCACCACTAACGGATACTATGATGGTGATTAAAACAGGAATATAACCTCATTTGCCTCAAAAGTTGATATCAATTTTAGGATGATGATTATATCTGTGTATTGGTTATGTTTATCACACAGAAATTCTTTAAAAATGTTGTCCAACACAGGGAAGAGAATTTGAAGATGACTAAAATTACCTGCTAAACTGTGAGCTCCTCAACAACATGGATCTTTGTCTATTTTGTTGATTAATGCACTTAAACTGTCTGGATCAACCCTGGATCATAATAGGTGCTCGATAAATATTTTATGCTTGAATTATTTCATATCTTAATCTGGTATTATTTGCTCAATGAAAAATTCAGGAGAAACCTAAGCTTTAGGTTGTGTTATTAATATGTAGGTGTTTTATATGAAATAATTATTTTAATGTATGGGATTTTAATGTCACAGTAATTAAGTCAATCTTGCCATGTGAGTTGTTGTGCTGGTTTGGAGTGGGAACCCGGCAGTCAGAGTGCCTACATTATGATTGTGTCAATTCCGCTTATAAATTTTGTGATCTTGGGAAAATAGCTTACTATATCTGTGAGTTGGTTTCCTTTCTGTACAATAGAAGTATTATGAATCATATGTAACTCATAAAGTTGTTTTGAGAACTGCATTTAAAAAGATTTTAGGTTTTAAAAGGTATGCTCCAATTGACATAGAAAACATATATATTTATTCATTAATTTCTGTGATGTTTATATATAGACAGTCTTAAAGATAACTTATTGGATAATAGGATCTGAAGGATTTTTAAAGATTTTATCATCTTAAAAACATTCTCAGCATCTTAGTTTTTAAAACTGAAATGCACATCTGAGTCCCTCTTTTATAGTATAAACCTAGTAAAAATACACACTAAACCATTATGGGCTTCTTTCAACTTACTTCACATGCATTTAAACA
Source organism: Carollia perspicillata (assembly GCA_004027735.1). Taxonomy (NCBI): domain Eukaryota; kingdom Metazoa; phylum Chordata; class Mammalia; order Chiroptera; family Phyllostomidae; genus Carollia; species Carollia perspicillata. The sequence goes on from PVKM010003342.1 coordinate 38,701, forward strand.
AAATGTCTAGACTTATAAGAAACCAAATTTGGTGAGAATAATTATAGCTAAAAGTTTGTTGAGCACTTTCTATATCCCAGGTATTGCATTAAGTGCTCATGTGACATAGTTCTGATGAGGATACAAGACTCATAAGAATGACATTTCTGGGAAGACGAAAACCTCTAGGAAGCCACGGATGGGTATTAAAGCTGGTTTAAAGTGAATCTACAATTTCAGTTTATTCATTTAAGAATATTCCTTGGGCATATAATGTATGCCAGGAACTGAGAGTAAGGGGCACAGAGACGGAGTCTGAGTTTATCTGAGCCTTGGCAGGCAGGGGCACACCTTTCTTTTAGTCTGCAAAGCAAGTTAAAAACAAAAACACACTGCTGATGCCTTTGTAAGTTACTTGATCTATCTCTCTCACTTTCTCTCTCTTTAATGAGGGGTTAGCTGGAAATGATTCTCTTACTAGAAACACTTAGAGCAACATCCCTGACAACTTGCGTTTGATTTATTCAACAGACACCATACACACAGAAGCAGCTTCCTGGCTTCATTGTCTTGACACCATGTCCTCCCTTTGTTTTCAGCAAGGGTTGTAATTTCTTATACTTGCAATAGTGCCTCAGGAAGTATAATTAAAAACAAAATAAAAATATCAAATGTAAACGTGGAGTGACAATCTTCATTGTGAAAGACTGTCTAGAAGGCTCAATGAAAAATCTTAACCAGTGATCCCACTGGCCATGTTATCAAGTATTCAGCCATACCATCTCATTGGTGCCTAAGGGGCTAAGGTTTCTTCTAATTCATGGCAATCTTTGTAATTTTTCTTCATTTCACATTAAAACTAATGGCATGAAAAGTATCTTACTTCTCAAGTACATAAACACAGTAATGGCAGCCATTTAATGGGTTAGCCTAGTAGTTAGAACTTGAGTCTTTTTGAGGACTTTCACATTTTTAAATTACAACTCAATATTAACTGCTTCAGTGAATTGGGATTTTCTTCAGCTAAGATATAAGCCAGGCTTATGACACACTTTAGGAGCTAATTAGCAAAACATATTGAAATAGAACTTAATACCTAGTAAAAAGAATAAAAATCTTTGTTAAGAAATTTTTCTCATTTTTCATCACTGTACACTATTGTGCTCTATATTTAGATGGGCATATTATAGCCCATGGGCCAATCCCAGTTCCCCACCTGGGTTTGCACAGCCCACAAGGTAAGAATCATTTTTATTTTTTAAGTGGTTAAAAAAAACAAGAATACCATATTTTCAGGCTATACGATGCACCCCCCAATTGGGAGGAAAAGAAGGTGTGCATCTGATAGTCTGAATGTAGCTTACCTGGCTTGCTGGGGGGTGGTGGTGGAGTGGGATCGCAGGAGGCAGGAGCAGGGTTGCCACTGCATTTTTCTTCCAAATTTGGGAAGGGGCGGGGTGTGCGTCTTATAGTCTGACAAGTACGTTATATTGTGAAATGTGAAAATTATATACAATTCAAATTTCAGTGTCTATAGTTACAGTTTTATTGGAACACAGACACTGTCATTTGTTTATGTATTGTCTAGGGCTACTTTCACACTACAGTGGCAGAATTGAGTAGCTGTGACAGAGACTGTAGGGCCCAGAAAAGCCTAAAATATTTACTCTATTGTCCTTCACCTTTCAAGCTCATGCACTGATCCTCCTTTGAAGCAAAAATACTAGAAAAAATGAACACTTTCACAGTAGCCTGAATCCAGGTGACTTAGTAAGATAACTATGTTTTTATTCTCTTAAGGACTTCCATCTTAATTAGAAGGTAATAGACATTTCCAAAATAGTTATAGGCCCAGTAAAAAAGCTGTACTGAAGGCGAGAATGATTCGTGAGCTATACAGTTCACAAGGGCTGTATAGCCATTTCTGCCCAAAGAACTTTGTTCGACTTTTGTACTTAACTTTTATCTAGACGTGTCATTATTCCAACAATGAAAGCATCAGAGAGAATAGAGTTGGCAAAAATCTGAATTGGTACCAGCTGCATGAATTTGCTCCAATATCCCAGTGGGTCCCTGGATCAGCAAATCTCTATGAGAACATAGATAAACTAGATATCTACTCAGTAAGATCTGCTTTCTATCCTCCATGAGCCTTGACTTCACATAATTCAGCAGGTCACTTCTCTTTTCCTGTTTCTCTCAGCGCCTGTGCTACTGTTCATTCTAAGATGTATATCATTTCATCAGAAGAATGTAAAATATTTATGTTCATGCAAATGTGTGCATATATCTGGAAACTTGTGGTTCTAACCTAATGGGCCAGGCTTTGAAAATAACTTACACAATGTATTGAGGAATGTTTTCTTCATTTTTATAATGTTACTTTCCTTACTTTATAATGATTGTTGTACACTATTGCACTTTGAATGTATATTTGCATACTTTTCTCCTTACATATACTTTTAAAAGACAGTCCTATGTGTAATAAAAAGACAAGTATTTTTGTTAATTATTCCACTAGGCTAGGAAAAAATGATAGTTTGAATCCTTACATTAAAAGCCTTAAACAAACCATTTAATTTGTACTTAATATACTTATTTTTCTTTTAAATTAACTAGTCTCTGGGCAGAGGTTAATATCCTATACTTACAATTTATAGAAGTAAAACTTTGACTAGCACATGAAATTATTGCCATGCTTTGTAATTGCGGTTTGCAGATTTACTAGACAGTGGTGAGTAGAAGTGCCCATGTAAATTAAAGTGCTGTTTTTTTAAAAAATTATTGTATTTTAGAAATGATGCAGACCCTTAAAATCCCTGTTACATTACCAGCTTTAAAAAAATTGGGATAACAGTTGGAGCCTAAAAAGGATGTTAGCTCTTAGACTATTTGAATGTTTAACTCTAGCCAAGTGCTTAGATCATAGAAATATGGTTCTCAGGTCAACTGATCTCAAGCTGTTCAAACACCTACTAGGATAATTTTTCCAAGCACTATGCAAACAGGAAGTCAATAAAAAAAGAAGGAAGTTTAAGCAAGAAATTTATATCATACACAGCAAATCTCATATGTATAAAATCCACAGAAGTTTGAGGACTGCCAAATTCCAATCTCACATATACATTTAGATTGAATCTAATTTACAAACATAACACACAAGTTTACCATACAGAGCAGCAAATTAAAATGAGAAAACAAAAATAGCTGCTTCTTTGTTCACACATACAACATGACTCATTTTTGCTGTGTTATCATTAGACATACTGAGCTTATAACCATGAATGCTAGCTCAGGTGTGGTCAAATTATGTTATTTTTAATGTATGTGTGATTTGTGATTTCCCTTACTATTAATTTGGTAAGTATTTCTCTTGCTTTCCTAACTGGTTCCTGTAAGATTTTGTTATGAAATAAAAACCAAAACAAAATAGGTAATTTCTACACCTTTGGTGAGTTGGAAATACCTGTGAATTTGTATATCTTCATGATATCCTTGCTCAGTTGACTCTCTTACCTTAAAATGAGAACCTCATGGCCACCTGGTGAATATCTATTAAGTGTATGTTAGTTTTGCACTGTGGTTCAGTTTTTCTAAATATGCTAGTAAGAATTTTCTACTTTCTTTATAGTGTGTCATCCTTCAATGCCTTTTATTTGCAGGTATGTCTTTCCATCCTTTCTACTTCAGAGCCATTCCTTTTATGTAAAAACTATAGTCACTTAGCCTTTCTTCAAGTTTAGAAAAGCTATGATCTATGTCAGGGTATAGAGAATTGTTCTCCCCCTAACTCAGTCACCAAAGCATCTTTACATGTGTCTAGTGTCTCAACAATCCTAACGAAGGAGAACTTCCCCAATCTGACCAAGAAAATAGACTTCCAGGAAGTGCAGGAAGCTCAGAGAGTCCCAAAGAAGTTTCACCCAAGGAAGCACACACCAAGGTACATCATACTTACATAACTGAAGATTAAAAATAAAGAAAGAATCTTCAAAGCAGCAAAAGAAAAGGAGACAGTTACCTACAAAGGAGGTAAGACTATCAGCTGATTTGTCAAAAGAAATCTTGCAGGCAAGAAGGGGCCAGAAAGAAGTATTCCAAGTCATGAAAGGCAAGGACCTATATCCAAGATTACTCT
>PVKM010003342.1:42917-58468 GCA_004027735.1 Carollia perspicillata
TGAAAAAGTGAAAATCAGTAATGATTTAAGTAGTTGCATCCTAAACTGGATTTGAATTAATGGCCTAGATATAAAGATTGCATGAGCTGTTACCAAGTTCACTAAGCATATAATATCAATTTGTATGATCATTAGGACAACATTTAGATAAGGTAATAAATTTACCACTTTAAATTGATGTAATAAACTGCTTATGTTGACCTCCCAATCTAACACATGCATTCACTGAAGTTCGGTTGTCTGTATGTCTGTACATACATCTTTTTATATATATGCATGTACATTGTATAATACATAATTTCATAATTTTTTAGAAATCTGATTAATTTAAACACTTTAAGGAATTAATTTAAACTTGTTTTTCAGCATTATGTTTTCTATGTTGCTCAGGAGAAACAACATTTTTTACTTATCCTTCTATTGGCTGGTCTAATAATTAAATCTACAAGAAACAGATTAGCAGGAAACAAATTAACCAAATTTAATTTCACATAATCCATACATATGGGAACCACATATACATGAGAGGTTCAGAGGTAGAAAGGTAAAATGAAATGTGTATGGCATTCTGAACCAAGGCATGAGGTAACACACCTTTCAGAGAGAAGGAATGTCATTTGCAGGATAAGAAGAGCAGGTGCTCAGTAATTAGATTTTTGCCCTGCCATGTTGATGGGTGATAAAAGTTATTTCCGGTAATTACTCTTACTATGGGCATGGCCACTAATTTAGATTTTCTAAGTAGTTAAAGGAAGGGTAGAAGTTCCCTTGAGCTCGCAGGGTCTCTATTGCCTTCAGCTCAAAATAATCCATGTGTCTAAGTGGCACATCTTGGTGAGGCATGTTCTGAACTCCTTCAATGTCAACAACATTGTTATCAGGTTGGAATAGTTCAAAGCATAAAGTGATATTTGTAATTGGCTGATTTTCTATAAATACTAGATTTTTGGAGTGATGGTAAGTAGAATTGTTGATATTCAAAGATAAAACAAGTGGGAAGCATTGTTTTAGCATGTGGTATATATTAGAAAGCTTGGTTTCTTAATAACTGCTAAGTAGTCATAACAAATCAATTTAATTGACTTAACTTGCTTTTATGGTAATATCAGTTACAAGATAGAGGGCTAGAAAAGAGGAGTTCAAAATAATATTTCATTTCTTAGATACAAAAGCATCTGGTTTCAAGTGGCATTTTAAATTTAAAATATCAGAATACATATGTATTAATGAAGAATTTGACAAAACCAGCCGAAGATACAATTATATTAGAGTTTTTATAATTTTTAAGAAGTTTATTTTTTTGCTAAAATACATTTGACTTATAATTATTTTTAATGAATTTGTTTAAAGTAAAAGAAAACTATTGCCAATAAATATTTTACTAAAGTAGGTAAAAAATTTATGAACTGGATCAAAGCTAATGTTTTAATGTAAAAAAAAAAGTTAGCCATATATGATGGTAAGAACAAACAGAGCTACTAAAGGGCTAGAAAAAGTAGATATTCCTCTGCACAGACATATCTTAATATTAAAATTATTGAAAAAGAGGTTTTAGAATGTTGTGATACAAGTGGAATTTGTTTACTAATGTACCACTAAGCTGAAGAGAGTATACTTTAGTTTATTGTTTGTAAAATAATTCTAACTTGTGACTATTTAAGAACAATTTTTATTGTATTTTTTCCATTACCACTTATCCCCCTTATACTCTCTTCAACATCCACCCACCCTCCTCCCTGCTGCAGTCATCACACTGTCGTCCATATTCATGAGTCCATTTTCTTTTTTGCTCCATCCCTCCACCCCTTCACCTACTGGCAAAGAGCTGTCAGCCTGCTCTCTGTGATTCTATCTCTGTTTTTCTTGCTAATTCATTGTTCATTAGATTCTGCATATGAGTGAAATTATATGGTATTTGTCTTTCTCTGAATTGCTTATTTCACTTGGCATACTGTTCTCTAGGTCTATCCATGCTGTCACTGCGGCTAAAATTTTCATTTTTTTTATTCCATTGTGCAAGTGTACCATAGTTATTTTATCCACTCATCTACAGATGGACACATGCTGGTTCCAAATCTTAGCTATTGTAAATAATGTTGCAATGAACACAGGGATGCTCATATTCTTTTAAATTAGTGTTTTAGGTTTCTTCAGATAAATGCCCAGAAGTGGAATCACTGGATCATATGGCAGTTCCATTTTTTATTTTTTGAGGAATCTCCATACTGTTTTCTACAGTGGCTACACCAATCTGCATTCCCACCAACAGTGCAAAATTCTTCTCCTTTCTACACATCCTTGCCAGCACTTGTTGTTCATTGATTTATTAATGATAGCTATTCAGGCTTGTGTGAGATGATATCTCATTGTGATCATAATTTGCATTTCTTGATAATGAGTGACACTGAGCATCTTTTCATATGTCTATTGGCTATCTGTATGTACTCTTTGGAGAGTGTCTATTCAGGTAATTTGCTCATTTTTGTACAACAAAAAGATCGTACGCCATGATCAAGTGGGACTTATTCTGGAGATACAAGATTGGTATAACATTCACAAATCAATACATGTGATATTTCACAGAAACAAAGTGAAGGATAAACAACACATGATCATATAAGTAGATGCAGAAAAAGCATTTGATATAATCCAGATTTATGAACAAAACTTTTAGCAAAATGAGAATGAATAGAGGGAACATACCTAAACATAATAAAGCCATATATGACAAACCCACTGCTAGTGTCATACTTAATGGACAAAACCTACAAGTGTTCCTCTTAAGATAGAGAAGACAGGGTTGTCCACTTTTACTTCTCTTATTCAAAATAGTACTAGAAATCCTAGCCACAGCAATCAGATAAGACGAAGAAATACAAGGCATCCAAATTAGAAAGGAAGAAGTAAAGCTGTCTTTATTTGCAGATGACATAATACTGTATATAGAGAGCCCTAAAGCATCTATCAAGAAACTATTAGAATTGAATAATGAGTTCAGAAAAGTAGCAGGATATAAAATTAATATCCAGATTAGTTGAATTTTTATATGCTCATAATGAACTATCAGAAAGGGAAATTAAGAAAACAGTCCCCTTCACAATTGCTTCAAAAAGAATAAAATTCCTAGGAATAAGCCAAGCGAAGGATATGAAAGACCTGTACTCAGAAAATAATAAGGCATTGAAGAAAGAAATTGAAGAAGATACAAATAAGTGGAAGCACATACTGTGTTCATAGATAGGAAGAATTAACATCATTAAAATGTCCGTATCATCCAGAGAAATCTGTAGATTCAATGGAATTCCTACCAAGGAACCAATGATATAATTTACAGAACTAAAACAAATATTTTAAAAATTTATATGGAACCACAAAAAGCCTCACACAGAAATAGTGATGTTGAGAAAGAGTAACGAAGTTATAGAATTATGCTACCTAATATCAAACTATAATATAAGGTCATAGTAATCAAAATAGTATGTATGGTACTGGCATAAAAGCAAAGATAGAGAGCAGTTGAACAGAATAGAGAGGTCAGAAATCCACACCTTTGTAGTCAATTAATGTTGGACAAAGGAGGCAATAACACACAATGGTTTAAAGGTAGTCTATTCAGTAAGTGGTGTTGAGAAAATTGGACATATTTGTGCAAAAAATGATATGACCACCTTCTTACACCAAACAAAAGAATCAACTCAAAATGGATTAAAGAATAATTTTAGACTCAAAATCATATACATCTTAGGAGAAAACATGGGCAATAACATTAGGGACATCTCTTTTAGTAATACTTTTTTTTATATATATCTTCAAGCAAGGGAAACAAAATAAAAAATAAACAAGTGGGATATATCAAACTAAAAAGTTTTTACACAGCAAAGGAAATCATCCACAAAATAAAAAGACAACCCATTGAATGGGAGAACACATTCCTGGATACATCTGATAAAGGGTTAATATCCAAAATGTATAAAGAACTTATAAAACTCAACACACACACATACACACACACAAAACAAACCATGCAAGAGCATGTGTCTTTTAATGTAAAAAACTGTTCAATAATGAAAAAATAATCCAGACATAAAATTAAAATTTTAAAAAGAAAATTGAGGAAATTGAATCAAAGTTTTAGAGAAGGGTTTAATTATTTTCAACAAATATTACTTAGCTCAAGAGGATAGCATCAAGAAGTTGATAGTAAAGAAAACTCAACTTTTTATTCATCTTTCAACTTTATTTTATTATTAAAATGCATATATGTTTTTATGAAAAATAAAAGACATACTGTGAGTGATGCAAATGAATCAAACTTTATCATTTTATTCAGGAAGAGAGAGAAATATATGGGAAAGGGATGTTCACTACATGCTTACCAGGCTCGGGATATTTAAGGGTGCTTAATTTGATCCAAAAGCACATATGTGTCAATGAATATTCTCTTCACAAATATACAAAAGGTTGCTTTAACATTATTATGTTTGAAATCTAATACCAGAATTCTGTTGGGTAAGTTTTTAAAAGCTTTTTAAAACTATAGGCTACATTGTTCTGTTTTCTGGGATACCTGACAAATTTTAATTGTGTACTGAACTTTTGGTTGACATCTTGAATAGAGATCCAAGATAGTGTGGATTTTATAGCAAGCCAAATATTATTGAGGCTTGGATTTTGGCTTTCCTAGGGCCAGTCTAGTATAGGTATTACTATACATGTGTACCTTATTCCTAATTTAGGGCCTTTCTTGAGACTCAGATGGTTTCTCCTTTCTGGCTAGGACTGGAACTCGAATGCCTCTCAGTGCTGTTTGACTTCTATTATCTGTGTTTGCACTGTAGCAGCTGCTCCATGGTAAGCTCATGTAAGCAGCCACTTTCTCTGATCTCTGCTTGATCTGCAGCTTCCTGTAGAGATCCAGAACAATCACAGGGTTCATCTCATTCGTTTCCCTTTTCTCAAGAATTGCAGTCTGCACTCCCTGCTGTCCAATGTCTGAAAACAATTGCCTCATGCATTTTTCCCCCCACCAATTTTATGGTGAGTTTAGTTCCAGTTATTTTTGACATTGCCAGAAGTAGATGTTCCTTGCATAGTTCATAATTGTTTTATTTACTGGTATTTCATTGGCCTTAGTCCATAAACGTAATAAGTTGTGTGAATTTGCATATCTATTTAGATAATATTATTTCAAGTTAATATTTTACTTGGTATTTTATGTTAGGTTCACAAGTGAAATTAGTATCTAGATTAATTTTCAGTGATGCTTTTTGTTTGGAGTCAGACAAATATTACCTTGTAGAATAAACTGGAAAGCTTTGTATCTGTTTCCCTATAGTGAAGCCATTTAGATAATATTTAAATATTTGATAGATTTTGGCATACTATTTATCTTATTTAGGTTCCAATCCTTTTCTATTATAAATACTATAATAATAATTATTATATTTTATATTTTATACATAAATAAGAACTTACAGTACATAAGTGAATTTGGAATCACCATTATATAGGACATGAACATGTTACTACAAAGTGGTTCTCGTAGTTTACATTTCTACAGTAGGATAGGAGCCTATCTCCTTATCTGTATCCTCACTCACACTTGTATGGCCAGTCTTTTAATCTCGATACATGTAATAAATGGGAAATAGTTTATTTTTGTTTTGTGTTTTCATAATGTAGAGTGAAATTGAGTCTCTTTTTATATATTTATTTTCTATTCTTTATTCCAAACCTTTACACAAATTTCTTTTTGGTGTTTGACCTATTTCTGACTTATTCATATATATTTTTTTTTCTTAATCATTTTTTTATTTTAGTTGTTTTTCAAATACAGTTTTATGTCTTTTACTCCCATCCCAGCCCACCCCCCAGTGCTCCCCACCTCCCTCTCATTTCCACCCCCCTTAGTTATTGTCCATGTGTCCTTTATATTTGTTCCTGTGTCCCCTTCCCCTTTATAAAATCTAGATTGCAATTTAGTGTCAAACTTTTTCCATTGAATTATCTTTTACCAATTTGTGGCTACTTTTGGTTTTTTATTGTGACTTTATTATCTTTTGTTTTTAAATAATAATTAAAATATGTTTTAATTTTAATGTAGTTATTGTTATGAATTATTACATTACCATTTCCAGATATTTTCTCTTTTCTTACATAATTCTTTATCATTTGTCACTTTTGTTTCATGTTTATTTTTTGAAAGAAAAAATGCTTCCCATTCTCTACTATGCTAGACTCTTAAAATTGGTGTTTATGTGCATGTATTGATTTGTTTAATCAGAATCCCAAAGGAATGAATGGTTCTAAAATATTAAGAAGCATCTGAAAACATTTTGAATCCCTTCCTTTTTCCCTGCCTCATCTTACAAGTCTTAGAATTCTGGCTCTTGGGTTATGGAGCTGGCTATGACGCTGTTGAAGATGCATTCAGAAAGAATGGTCTCTTTGAAAGGCCTTAGGTTACACAAACTCTCCAGTTCATGAGGATGACCCTTGTTTTTTGAAAGTGTTAATCTACTTCATTTTGCTTGATTCTGCTATCAATCATATCTTCTCTGTAGCATGGACTTTGGCCAAGGATTTCATCACTTGGGAAACTGGCTTCAGCCTTAACTCTGTGCTTAGATTGGTTGGTTCTGACTTAAGTTGTCAAATTCCTTATCATCTATTCCAATCTTGAAAAAATAACTGGACCACCTACATGTCTGTCTTGTTTAATCATCAAGTTTTTTCCTTACTCCTACTTTTCTGCCATATTCTGTAACATGACTCCCATGGCTTACTGTTATAGATCAGATTTTTTATTTGTAGCTTTGTAATTTCTTTGTACTTAATCTTCCTAGAATTCTAATGCTAATTTATAGACTTTAACTTCATTTCATTCACCAAACCCTTGTTTTATAGTAAGCACTACACCACATGCCAGGGATGCAAATATAAATATAGCCAAGTGCCTTTCCTTCTAGAATATTCATATAATCAGATGTTCATAACACAGTGTAATGTGGGTCAGTATGATTATATAATTATGAAAAGAGTGTCCTGGGAGAGGAGGAGAGAGAAGATCACTTAACCTGGGCAGTAGCGAAGGGGCTAAGATTTTGCAAAGGAGGTGACAGAGTTGATTGTTAAAAGATGACTAGGAATGTGTATAAGTCTAGAAGTTTCAAACACGTCTTATTTTATTTTGATGAGTGCATAAAATAGCTGTGGTATGTTTATACAATGGAATACTACTTGGCAGTAAAAATAAGGAAATTTTACCCTTTGTGACAGCATGGACGGAACTGGAGAACATTATGCTACATGAAATAAACCAGTTAGAGAAAGATACCTCTTAAATGGGAAATTCTATTTTTTATCTTAGAGATCAATTGACCATATTAGTAGGTGACTAACACAGGTGTCCCCAATCCCTGGGCCAGTGATTGCTACTAGTCCATGGAGCAGGCTGTGGTCTGAGCTTCGCTTCCTTTTCCTCCCCTACCCACCATGGGAAAATAACCAGTGCCTGGTGCCGAAAATTTTAGGGACCACTGGTCTAACATGTAAGTATCATCATTACGTAGTAATGTAGCATTGTAATCTGTTGCCATAAGAAATGCCCAAACCTGTGGGTAATTTTTTGAGTTTATTTGAGCCAAACTGAGAGTGTGCCAGGAAAATCTCAAATGCTCTGCTCAGGAGAATGGCAGTTTTTCAGTTTCTTTTATACATTTGGAAATATGAAGGGAACACAGGAAGATTTCATGAAGGATACTTGGTTACAGGATAGTTAACAAGATTATGTTCTTCCTCGAGGGTGGTTATACTTTCAAGGGGTTCTGTAAAATAGAATCACTCTGGCATTTCAAAGGTACGCTAAACTAGATGCAAAGGAACAATGAACAGAGCTTGCTTAAGGCAAAGATAAACCTTTTACTAGGGCAGTTATAGGCCTGGGGTCTGACTACGCACTATGATCTGCCCAGGTAGGAATTTTTTATCAAATCACCCTATGAGGTTACTTTTGGTCACTGGACTTATCAGCTGTACTGCAGAGCTTTTTTTTATACACGTATGTTAAAAATGCATTGTATTTTTCCATTGTTTGCAAATTCTAAACATTTTCTTTATTTTAATCTGTGGTCTGGGATAACACAAGTCCTAGTTTAGCTACTAACTAGCTCTGTGAACCTGCATAAAAAAATTAAGCTCTATAGGTATCATTCTCTTCAGCATAAAAATCAAGGCACGGACTCCACTATCAGGCAAGTTGCTTTCTATGGTGATCTAATGGCAAACCAAAAATCAAAGAGAAGTTGAAAGTACAATACTCCATAGATAAAACTTATTACTTGATAACTTTTATTATTCATGGACAAAATTTTATTAAACCTTATTACTATTTCCTAAATGAATAAACAGGTCATACCATATTTTTTACTTTCTTAGAGTGATTTTAGTATGATGAAATAATAAAAATCTCCTAACTTAAGAAAAAAATATACATGCTTCATGGAAAAAATTATCGCATTTAGATGTACTATATTATTGGTTTTAAATTATAATGGAGTCAAAATTTGAATACTTTTAAACAGGTTTAATATTTCTTAAATGGCATTAATTTGTTGCCAAAGAATATTTGACACTTGCCTTATACTTCACCTTAATAAAGCTTAAATGTAAATCCTATTTGTGTTAAAGATGTCTATATGAGAAAAGATTGAGACCTAGATGAAATTTTCAGGATAAAGTATACTTCAGGTTTTGAGTTTCTCTGCTGTGTGAGGTCATCCACAATAAAGATCAACAGTGAAATGATCTGATTTCCAAGTGTCCTAAAGCTCAAAGGCAAATCTATATTTGGAGAATTTTAGTGATGTTTTTTGAAACAACTGAGATGACTCATCTAATAAATGAAACAATGTGGCTTCTGTGGAATTCTAAGCATTTGAGCATCTTCTCCCCTAACCCTCCCCAACCACTTCCCACTAACCCTGTCTTTCTGATCTGCATTTTCATTTCCAGTGGATGGATGGGGACTAAGGCAGTTTCGTATCCTACCCTTTCACTTTTGTATTCCCATACTCCTTCAGTAGCCCCCAACACTATATGAGTTGTGTAACTATTACTGTGGATTTCAATCTGTAGTTCTGAAAATGCACTTTTTAGAGATTGAGATGGATATAGACAACAGGAGTTAGGGAATTAGGATATCACGGCTTCAAATCCTGTTTTCAAATGATCTTGGAGGTAAATTATTTCATTTTGTGAGACTCAACTCCCTTATCCCATTTGAAATTCCATGTTTATTACTTTTGAGTGATCTCATTTAACTTGCTTATTTAACAAACATGTATTAGGTGCCCACTAAGTGCCAGTTACTGTACAAAACACTGACACAGTCACCGCCTTCCGAGAGAATCGATCTTCTAGCTGTGTGACCAGCTATGTTTGGCTCATTTGGCTTCATTGAAAGAGGGAGGATGACAAGAGCCAGATCATAAAGGACCTTGTAAGATATGTCAGGAGGACATTGTTTATTGTTCCTTTCTGTGATTATAAAATAGGACAATTACTTATTTGTGACAATTTACATAAAATGTTACCTGAGCAAAACCTGAGAACATTTTTAAATGAAACGAAATTCAAATTATTTAAATTAATATGTTTTATTCAGCTTTAATTACAAAGCAGTTTTCTACTTTTTTTTCAGATTAGAGTTTCTGAAATGTATTAATCCATTTTTTAAATAGTTCAGTCTTAGAACAACCCGTTTTGCTAGACATTTTCTCAATAAGTTTTAAACTCACATTTATTTTAAAAGTCATATAATCCATGTGTTTTGGATTGTTTTCACTTAATCTATCCAAATATCATTGTCTGCGAATGTACTAATGGAGAAGGAGCCTTTTTATTGGGTGTTTGAAATACTTTAAAGAAACAATTTGCCAAGATGTAACTTTTAAAAGTTTGATATTCTTAGTATCTATGAAACACATTTCACTAAATTTATTCAGCACTTAGTTCAAAATCCTCATGCACAAAAAAAATCAGCATTTTACATTCTTTCTAAACTATATGTAACTGGTGTCCAGACATTCATAATCTGATTTAACAAATTTTTTCAAATTCATATCTGTGTGTTTCAGATAATAAAAAGAAATGCATTACTAACAAAAAGCCAAAATTGAAACTTAGTAGCTAAATATGAATAGAAAGGCAATGATATTATTTCCAGGGGACAGCAAATATTACTTAATTAACAGTAAAATTAACAAGAAGAAAACAATCTGCTGGTTCAAAATAGGTGGTGTGAACTATTTTATATTTTATTGTATGTAACCAATGAATACAAACAACCTTAGCCTTTTCCTTGGTTTTCATTTTTGTTTTGTTTGATTTTGTCTTCCCTAAAGGAATCTTTTTTGCAGTTGGGCACAGGTTCAAACAATAGCTAAACATCAACAAGGACAACGAAGTCCATTCTGTAGCAGCAGGCTAACATTAAAAAACTGAGAAACAGACCTAAATCCAACCTCCATGTGGCATTTACAAATTGTTTGACTTAAGAAAAGTTTACCTTTCCAAGAACTTCGGTATCTTTTTTTATGAGATAATAATGCATATTCAAGTTGTAAAAATTGAGAAAACTACCGAAAATACAATATTCCTCTCATGTTCTTTGTAAAGTGGATCTTGGTTATAGGTATTGGTGGGCTACTAGATATTAGCTGAGTTTTTTAAATAATGAGTTTAAAGTGCATTTAATTTAATAATAGATTTTTAAAGGAAAACAATAGGTTGTTGCTGAACTTCTATCAGTTTTTATACTATCTTTCATAGATACACAAATTTTCATATTTTTCAAGTCTTTCAGTGCAACTAAAACAGGATTCTTATCTCAAAATTTTGCCACTTCTGTAAGTATTTTTCTTATGAATTAACTTTCAAACAAACAATTTACTTAGTAGTTATCTTCTTTTAACTTCTCCAATTTTGATCAACATTAATATATCTCTTATTTAAAGATCTGAAATAGCAGCTCACAATTTGGACTATGGGAAACACTAAAAAATAAGCAATTTTATGTGATTACTAATGAGGAGAAAAAATTATCCAGATAATAATTGAATAATTAAATATTGGGAAAAAATGACAAAAGGAGACAAGTTACATATACCAACTGTCTTTCTTGGAGGAAGATTCTTGGAAGCTGCCTTAAAATCTACTTACATCTCATTGGCAAGAATATAATCACATGGCCCCATCAAAGTCTTATGAACACTTAGAAATGCAACCTGAGTATCCATGTGCCCAGCTATTTTATTTATTAAACATGGAAGAAACTAAAAATAGTTATTGGCAACAATGTGTCCTCTTGCCATATGATCCAAGTTTGACTCTTTTTAAAATTCTAAAGTATTTTCTACTCAGTAAGTATAAGGCAATACAGGAAAAGTGCCATGTTGTCTTAAGAATTTAACCCTTCCCTCTATGCTAAATTTCTATTAAAATAAATGAAGAACACATATTTGGTAAGCATGTGAGTAAATATATATCCTTTATCTTATTACCTGTGAGTATTGCTAATTATTTCTCTTTTATGAAAGGACAAACACATGATTAATTTTTCTTGAAATTGTTATCATCTCTCTGGCTTTCTTAGTTTTCATCTACCTAAATATTTCTTCCTATATTTCTCACTCTTGTTATCAATTTTCATCGATGTTTTTTATGCTTTAATGGTGTCATTTTAAAACTATTTATCATTAAAATCTTCCTTTATCTTCAAACAAAATAGCATAATGGAAACTGCATTCACCTTGTGATCTACAGGGGTGGGCATAAATAGGGTTACGCCTGAGAGTGCACCAAACAGAGTTTATTCTTGAATTATTATTTATTTATCAAATGTATTATTTATTAATATTAATCTACTTTTGTCTGCCTTGTATATATTTGCTGGTTAACATTATAAAATCAATAAAATGTTACCTACTTAGCAAAAAATAGTTTGATTTACTTGCTATAGAGAATATGTGAGAGTATTCACATTTTGGATAGTTGAGACTTACATGTACAAAACCATAATGTAACACAATGTAAGATCTTAAATATTTCCATACTGAATTATGGGATAAGGGTTAAAAGTCTTCATATATTCTTGAGTAAGAATATCTAAAAAATACATAACGTGTCCTAGAAGTAGGTGTTAAAGTGTTTTTTTGAAGGTAATTTACATAATCAAAGGAGAAAGACCAGGGCATTCCTGGAGATAAGAATGATGTGGACAAATAATAGAGGTGGCAAAGAGCAAAGCAAGCACGTTCTGTTTAGACTAAACAGGACTGAGAGTAAAAGAAAGTAGTTTCATAGGTGGTGTGGGTAGAAAATCTCCAAAGATGTGAAGGGTTTATCATTTTTCCATGTAAAACTGAAGATAATTCTTACAAGACTTTTAAAGTTTAAATTGGTATTTTTGATGTGAAAGAAAATAGTGAAGATAGCATGAGTTCCCACATACCCACACCCAATTTCCCCTATAATTTTGTTAAAACAGTATGATATATTTGTAACAATTATTGAGCCAATTTTAATACATTTATTATTAACTAAAGTCTATTCTTTCTCAGACTCCCTTATCCTTTGTTCAAATTTACCCATATCAACCTTTCTTAAACTTTCTCAGCTTTTGATGGCCTTGACAGTTGTGGGGACTACTGGTGAGGTATTTTGCAGAAAGTCTCTCAACTGGGATTTGTCAGATGTTTTTCTTATGATTAGACTATAATTATATGATTTTGGGAAAAACATCACAGAAATAATATACCATTCTCATCATATCATATCAAGGGTAAAAGCTATCAATGTGACACCACCATGTTAACCTTCATCTCCCACCTGACTGAGGTGGTGTTTGTCAGGTTTCTCTTCTGTCGAGTTACTTTTTTCCCTTTTTCCATGCCACAATCCTTGTAAGGAAGTCACTTTTCTGCAGTTAACACCTAAGGATTGGAGAGAAATGCTCCACTCCCTTGAGAGTAGACTATGTACATTATTTGGAATTCTTCTGCATGGGAGATTGCATCTATTCTACCCCGTTTATTTATTTTTTAATTATTATGAAATTATGGATAGTTATTTTATTCAATGGGTTATAAACTAATGCTATTGTATTTATTTTGTTGGTCATGCTATTCCAGCTTATTACTCATTCTCTAAGGAGTCCTGCTTCCTGGACTGCTTAGAGAATGGAATTAGAAACCAAGTTCTGGGTGCTACATGTACTGTGGCTCCTGGGGTGTCATTTCTTCTCGACTCTCGAAGCTCATAGAGCCAGGGAATTTTTGTAAGATATGAACCTATTTATATGTAATTTACCTATATATTTAAAGGTAAATCAGAGAGCATTCTCATGAGTCCATACTGGTATACTCAACTCTAATTATATCACATGGATTGTTCTTGCCTCATTTCCTTGCTTATTTGTAATCTACTCCAATAGCAAGAAACTTTTCTCCCACTATCTGGCATTCAATTGTTTAATTATTCAATTTCAGTACACATATATGACAGCATCATAATTATTAAGTATACTCACATAGAAAACACTTAATCAGCTAGAATGCAGTGTTTAGGTATACTTTCTTTTGCTTTAGTCTTACAGTTGTATCTCTTTTCCAAAATTACTTTCCAAAGTCAGCATCCCCCACCACCCTGGCATTTTCAGTGAGGTTATTTCATACATTTATAATACAGTTAGGTTGTAATACATTTAAAGATTTGTATTCATTTTCAGAGAGAGCAGAAGGGAGGGAGAAAGAGAGGGAGAGAAAAACATTCATGTGTGAGAGAAACATCAATTGGTTGCCTCTTGCACTCCTCAGCTCAGGCATGTGCCCTGACTGGGAGTTGAACCAGTGACCTTTCGGTCTGCTGTCAGTGACCAGCCCACTGAGCCACACCAGTCAGGGCTAGGCTTATAATACTTTTAGATTACAGCTCAAATCATACTCTACATTTTATTCTGAAAACCCCAACCTCCTAAATTCTTTTTAATTTGTTTAATTTATATATATTAAGGTTTGCTCTCTGTGTATGGTATGTTGGCTTTTGCATGCAATAACTAAATAGAGTAATATAGTATTCACTATCATCATATATTGTCATTTTTCTTCAGTTATTGAAAACTGGAGGCCACAATTTCTCCAATAAATTAAGAAATTTAGGAGCCTACTCGATACTATAAAATATTGCATTACATTTTTTGAAATAATTTTATGAGGATTTCATTTCTCCCAAAATTTTTTAGTATTTGAAATTTCATACAGTTTGGAAACCCATCTATCTTTGCACCATGCATTCCTATCACATTTGTCAAATGAGAATGCAAAGTTTGTAGAAACTGGGCATGCATTTTAATAGTGAAAGTCATATAGCTTGATTCAATGAAAAAATTTTAAGCCTATACTGTTCTCATCTTTAATAAGAAAGCGCTATATTCTGGCAGTAAAATCCACACTACAGTTTATCCTAGTGTCTCAGAGATGTCTCGTGGTGTTTCAGGTGTTCCATAGTTATACTTAAGGGGTTAACAGAATGCTTTTATAAAACCAAAATTCATTTTGATTTAACATGTTGATATGTGTATTTCTGTTTTCATTACACACACACACATGGCCCCCACATCAGTACCTTTAGAAATAATGTTTACAAGCATCCTAATCTTATTTGGCAGTATTATTTGGCTATTGTATAGATCACTAATACATTACTGTGCTGCTATGCTATTTTCTAAATTCTTGGTATAAAGAAGTGTCTCAGAAAGAAGACAAATCAGGGCCTTAGGTGTTGTGTGTATGTGTGACAAAGATTTTCTCTTTCCAAAGTAGAGGTGGAGTGGGGAGTAGAGAGGTATTGAACTCATAAAGTTTGAGTGAGGGAGGGGCAGGTGAATGGGATACAATTTCATCCCCCAAATCCCCCACTTCTCTTCCAAGTTACAGCCTCTATGTAATCACAGCACAGTGGTACATGAGACACAGGACACAGGGCTGCATCCAGCACACCAGAGACCAGTGTCATTACTGGAAGAACTATTTGCTTTGGAGAACAAACAGCTGGGCATGCAAACTAGGAAACTGCTCTGACCCTCTACTCTCTGGTCCCCAGGGAGGCCTTTTTTGAAAAAAAAAAAGGGAAACCATTGATTTTTTACATCAGACAGATACAAATCACAACTAGTAGTAAATTGCCCATGATTCCCTGTATTATGTTCCCCAGGGAGTCTTCTGTAAGGGGAAACCAATGATTTCAACTTTTCAGGTATAAAGTTGCCCTTAAATTATCTCCTTTATAGTCTTAGTCCATACTGTGCCAATAGCAGGAAAACAAAAAAGGAACATAGTTCAAGCATGTAAAGAATGGGTATTTGCTAAAAAAAAGAAAGAAACAAGAAAATGTGCTTGGATGTATTTAAAACTACAGTCAACTCAAAAGAATTTTTTCTGTAAGTTCAGAAATGCTTTATGTCCCTGTGCTTACACACATTTCTGATAAGACAG